>MU551707.1:3003564-3050338 GCA_024362625.1 Silurus asotus
ATATATATATATGCATCTATCTATCTATCTATCTATCTATCTATCTATCTATCTATCTATCTATCTATCTATCTATCTATCTATCTATCTATCTATCTCTTAGTTTTTTACCTAGTATCCAGACACACTAACGATATCCCACTGATCATATTTTCATTAATTGTTGAAAAGCCATGCATTTGCTCATTTCTCAGTCTGAATCTATTATGTCTATTAATAAAATACTGACAGCACTAAATATAATTTGTGCTTATCATCAGATAAAAGTTTGTGGCTCCACCTGATCAATTGTGAATTATATTTGAAATAAATAACAATGACTCAAAGGTAACTGAAGAAAATTTTTATTTCGGCAGTAGCTTGAGAAAAGACATATGGAACATGCATTGTTAAAACAATACTATTCCAGTTGTCGGGGCAGCATGTTTGCATAGTAGGTAGCATTTATATCTTACAGCTCCAGGATCCCCAAAAATACTGTTTGTGTCTTCACCAGGTACTCAATTTTCTTTTAATTGGCACAACAATTGGTGTATATTTATGCTTTATACTCAGAATGCCATGGATGGGGTCCTGTTCCACCTCATTCACCTTATTGAAACTGAATGTCACAATGCTGTTTGCTCATATAATAGCAGATATAACCCTGAAAACATTTATGTACCATGTATTGTTAAAAGAAATTACACAGTGCTCATATTTTTTTCTAAAAAATCATTATACCGGTCACGCCATGGTCAAGGCTGGTGTCTAAAAATGTTTTAGCTTTTTTTACAAAGATAAACATGCACTGCACAGTACTTTCCTTTTCTCAGGTGAAAGATTGGACTGCTGGTATTAAAGATGCATCCATGTCATGATCTCAGAGAATTTATGGAACTTCAGTGTGTCTTTGTTTTCTCCATTTCTCTTCTTTGCTTGTTGAACTCATCCTCCTACTGGTATCATGCAGTCAAAAGTGCTCAGAATGCTGAGAGGTCCTACCAAGCATTACTAAGCTCTGGCAAAAAGTTTAAGTACCATATCTGTTTTAGTGCTACCCTTCTTACCTTATTGCGATAGGAAAACACCTTTGCAAACACTATTATTACTTTTACTAGGGTTGTATTGTTAAAAACATTGTGCTTGCTTTTTAAAAGGGTAGCAGAAGTCAAATAGCAAGAATCTTTGTGTAATGAAGCTTCTCACTTCATTTTACCTGTATTCTGTAGGACCTCATATGTTGCCATGTTACAGTAAGATATAAAAATATAAGCCACAGAGCAACTAACTCCTCTAAAAACTCTTAGGATACAGTATATAGACCATTTCGAAGAAGTAAACAATAACAAACATTTTTAAATGTTTGTGGTTAAATTCGGTAAAATGTGTAGCCTTGTCGGCGTGATACTTTTGTCACATCTGAACCCTGTGTTGTCACAGATAAACAACAAGGTGCATGCAATTCAATGCTAGCATGCAACAACCAAACCTCTTAATTTTGACCTTTATTTGCAAGAATAAATAAACTTTCACAATATTACAGTGATAAAGCCGTCTCCCACCGATGTTTTGAATGTGCACGTTAGCTAACCGGAAACATCTAAGGACCAAAAACGTCACTTTCTTACATGAGCAAAAGGCGATTAGACTGGTCAAGATCTATGACATCAGATAACATCAATTATTTATAAAAGAAACGCAAAAAAATACAAAAGAACAGGTAAAATATATAAATTGTTTACTATTCACTATATTCAAGATAAACAGATTTACTGAGGTTTAAACATCCAGAGAGCTTTAGTTTTTTTATTCAGAATAAAAAAAATTGCAGTTTTTTGTCTGTTTCTTTTTTGTTTTCCTGAAAGATACTAAAATATTTTAGGCAGTCCTACCCATCGACACCTAATACGTCATAAGCATCTGTGTAAACTCTTATTATGTAGTGTACCTCTTAGACATTATACGCTGATGAGTATAAAATAAAATAGGTTGAGAGAAAGAAAAGAGAGCAATAAACCACCATAACAGGATGTGGGGATTTTGTCTTTCCTCTCCCTTTAATCTGCAATATGCTTTCGATTCCTTATTCCCCTCTTTTACACTTTCTAATCCCACAGATTTTTTTTTAAATTTCAGGTATGTTCCATCATTTCACGTGATTTTTTTCAAACACTTCTTTTATTGTGTAAAATGTAGTGAAGAAGACAGAGGGGAAACACAATGCACTTTTTTGCCTTTGATGTGCAAACTAAAGTAGACATATGAAGCTAGTTAACAGAAACTCAACAAGAAAGTTCCCATCAGCCTAGCCACAAAACAATGATTGGCACATGTACAGTGCATGCATGATTCTTTCCACTGTTTGTATATGCATAAAGTTAGCCTCAATTCAAAACACAGGATTCAACATATTTATTATATGGCAAAAATGAAAGTGATGCATCATTACCCAGTAAAATCACAGTCAACGAATGTAGGGCACATGACCAACTATGACTTTGGTACACATGCAATTACATTTGCAGTTCTTTTTCATTGTTTTTCAATGTTACCGGTGATTCTGTATGCAACATGAAATGCTACAGGCAATACTTTGCTAAGAGTAGAAAGTGTAGTTGCATCAGCTGTGAGTTTTTCTTTTTTTAACTATCCATTCTGCCTTACAGCTAAAATTCATTGAGACATGCTATGCATTGCTTACTGTACATTCAGGCCCATGGCTTTGCCATTGTGGTCACACACACACACACACACACACACACACACACACACACACACACACACACACACACACACACATATACACACACACTTTAAGATCTGATTAGTGATTAGTTTTTAAAAGGGCAAATAACCATTATATATGTGACCAAAATGCATTATGTTTACAATATAACTGCCCTATATAGTGGCTAAGTGGCTAAGTTTACCTAGTAGTATTGCTATTTGTAGCGAATTATTTCTCGCTAAGTTTTAAAAACTTACTGTATAAACCAACAGGACTGATGCATAATGATTTATTATTAATATTTGACTGTAATGTTATTATTAGATGTAAGCAACCTCAAGTTTTGTATTATGAGAAGGACATGATGAGACAGTAGTTGTGTGGGAAAAACAGAAAGAACATATTTCCTTCATAAGTTCACACATATGGGCGAGTCAACGGGAGCTTGTGAGGCAGGTATTGGCCTGCTGAGCTGGCAATGAAGTGTGATTTTTTTTTTTTTTGTCTTTAAAAGCTGGAAGTAATCTCACACAGCACAGTTGCTTCGTAGACATAGCTCCTTCCAGTAGGTCATTTTGAGGTCAGTGAGGTCAAGCTGTTACCTGAAGGCAAAACATTTTTGTCACTCAGTGCCTCAGTTGGTCACTTTACTTATGGAAAAAAGATCCACGATGAAACAGACAAATTTAGCTCTTAAATATATATCACAAGCCATTAGCAGCAGATTAAAGATTGCTCAAAGTGCACAGTTTTCCAACCACTTCAAAAGATGCTTAATTCATGATGAAATAAAAGATATTAAATCGCCCTCCTACTAAAACAGACCAGCATGGCCAAGCCTTTAGTCCACCAGATAATGAGACTAAATGAGTGATAGTCTGTTCTGCCACATTAATTGATGATTAGCTGATAAAGATAGATTAGGGCTTAATGAGGCAGTGCTATTTTTTTACTTTATTGCCAAGCTACAGGGAGGTCAGTCCTGAGGGTTAGTGCTCAGCTCACATTAAACACAACTTTGTAAGTATTATAGATTCTTGTGTGGTTACTTTCTCTTTTTGTTCCTGCATCCTGCTTCCTGCTTGCTGGTTTGTCATTGGCTGCAGACTTATTTAGTTTCAAACACAGACAAACCTACTCAACGTTTTTTTTTACTTCCACTCTGCTGCTGAGTAATAACTAAAACCAATACTACTAAGATTAGTGTCATGGTATTGTCCTCATGTCAAGTGTGAACACAGCCACTTCCATTCAGAATGAGAGTCACTGAATGAATAAGCCTCAGACCCATTTTTTCTTTGACCTTTTTTTTTAAACAGACAATCCAAAATGATTTTTTTATTCAGACTACACACACACACACACACACACACACACACACACACACACACACACATATATATATATATATATATATATATATATATAGTTAATGTTACCTTTTTATTGTTTTCATTGATTACATGTATTTTAGTATAGAATTTTCTGTACATATTAAGAAATAACTTAATTGAAATTTCTGAGCAATGCATAGGAGTTTCTGGTTTTTAACAGTCATTATAAACCACAAACAGAAACCTCTCAATTATCAAAATCTGCTGTGGTCAAATGAGAAGAAAAATAAAGTCTTAGAAAGAACAAAATAAAATTGTCCATCCATACCACACCAATATCATTAATAATTTTTTATTTATTTGTAATTCATCCTTATTTTATAGCTGCACACTGTCATTTAGCAGTAAACATTCTAAGATCCATCTACAGCCAACTTTTAACATGCCAGCAGATGTAACTTTGTTTTGAGTACTAAGTGAAAGTTATGATGGCATTCGTTTTCAAAACAGCCCTAGGACCTGTTACTCTCAGATCAACCGCCACAGAGCTATCCACAATGATCAATGACCATATCGTTTCATGTGTATTAGGAGGTTTTTCTTGTATGCTGTCTCTAGTTTTCAAATGATGCTGAAGCTGCTGCTGACTAAAACATAGTTGCATCTGCAGGGAGATACAGACTTCACTACAACTGGATCTTCGAAGGTTTACTGCTAAATAACAGTGTGTAGCTATAGACAGCATTCTGCCATTTGGTTCACAGTGTCTGAATTTGTTTTACTGTCAAATACAATGAGAATGATTTACAAATTAATTCAATTCAATACATTTTTATTTGTATAGCGCATTTAACAATGAACATTGTCTCAAAGCAGCTTTACACAGATAATGTGGTGATAAAAATGAATAATATGTTCTTTATAAGTGCAAATTAAGAAATAAAGAGAGACTTTTAGGATATTGATTAACTTACAATCGTGGTTAACATACCAATAGAAGGAATATAGTTTGGAACAATGGAATGCTTCTTGATTGTAGACCACTGGGGATGGTTCAACATCTACAGCCTGAAGAATCATGAAGCCACTGAGCAACTTAAGAACTTTGAGGATGGATTCCAACTGTAATAATAATGAACAGCCTACTACAATGGCATTAACAGGTTGCATTAACAGTTGTTCATTTAAGCACCTATTACTACACACCTCAAAACTGGAACTGGAACGAATGGGCATTGGGAATAAACAATTATAACAAACAAACATATAGGCAATAAATTACACATTCTTTTATTCAACCTTATAACCACTTTATATGTGTAAAGTTTCTTTGAGACAATGTCAATTGTAAAATGTTCTATACAAATAAAAATACATTTTATTTAATTATTCATGCATCTAGTACAGACATGTAGAATGTATGCTGGGCCAAAGCTGTTTGGGTGGCCAAGTACGTTATTAACACAATTTATGTTGGATTTTCTTTAATATTTCACCAGTCTCTACCTGTGTACAGTTACAAACACAAAAAAGTTACAAACAATGTTTGTAAAAGTAATTTTTTAGTTGAGCATCTATTTTGAATACATGGAAAGCAAAATATCATAATATGTCTATTACAAACACTCATGAATATATTTATTTATGTTTTATTATTTTTAATAATGGCAAGGTTTAATCAAAACCTATAAAATGACACATTCAAATAATTTGTCAGATGACAGATGCAAGAGCATGCATATAAACAAATAAAAGACAAGCTTTAGATTCTGAATGATGGAATAAATAAAAAACTATATTATTAAGCAAAAATGTACTTCCCCCAACAGTATTAAAATAGTGTACTTCTTTAAAGTTTCACATGTTGACTGTACATGCGAGTAGAAACATTACAAGTTCAAGTATTGATTTTTTGTGATACTCTTTTCATTTGCTAAACTGGAAATGATTTGTGAATGTTTATGAGCCACTAATTATAATAAAACTCCCCTCTTTACTAATCTTACTTTCCATTCATTTTTCTCGGAACTAAAACTTCTACCACTTCACCCATTCATAAGAGTTCACTTATGAGACTTAAGATCTGGTTTGCAGGCTTGTGGGAAACTCTTTACTTATAAATGTTTGGGCAAAAACCCTCCCTTACTTAATTTTATGAATGAGCTTCCCTTACATTCGCATTCACACTTCCCATTCTTATAAGGAAGTAGTAACTTTTAGACCTTGTTTAGTTTTATCTATTGACCAGAGTCTCATGTGTAAACTTCTTAGTAAAGTTCTTTCTGAACATGGTCTTTTGATTCCCAGTGATTTCCAAATAAGGTATACGCTCTGCTTTTTTAAAGTTGTTTAAAAACATTAGGACAAATGGAATCATACATGATTGCTTGTTATGAGAATTACATCAAAAATCAAGACTTCCATCTATTTGTAAAAGACTTTTGCAGTAACATCCTGAACATTATTTTAATAATCGTATTAAGGCAAATCTAAAAATCAGCAAATACATTTATTTTCTTGGTTTTTTTTTTAAACAAGGTGACTTTCCATTTTAAGGCTCAGTAGTTAAAATTAGGGAACAGAAAAAGTTGCTTACTGTAAATGAAACTTTATTATCATCTTTGTTAAAGTATTATGTGCATTAACTGTTGGTTTAAAAAAAAAGATTTTGCAAGAAACTATACTTCTAATCTATTAAAAAAAAAAAAACTTTGCTTCATCCAAACAACCAGAGTTTTGTCTTCTGAGCAGACAGTACAAACTAGCCTTAACATTTAATATAGCCTCATTCTAGTGTATTGTAATTTTGTTTTTTTAAAGTCCAGTCATACTGAGACAGAGCCATTTTGTTTATTATTATTGTATTTGAACAGACCTGAGTGCTGTTGTGAAGAGCATTACCTATGTTCACTTTGACACAACCTGCTCCCACTGTCAGCTTTAAAAAAAAACTTTTTAAGTTACACCTGCAGATAAAACAAGTTCACAGAGTCTACAATGTTGGTTAAGTGCCTGTTTAGATAGCACCTTGGTGGGATAAGGATTGGCAATATTAGAAAATATTTCTTTAGTGTACTAAATAACTAAAATATAGTTTGAATGACTATAGCAGGCTGTAATTACTATGTGTTCTTCATTAAGTAGCATTAAAATATGCATTGAAATAGGTTTCATTACAATTCCATTCAATAACAACAAACATCAATAGCTTTATTTAATTAAATCAAAACATTTATGTTGAGCCACTTATGAGGTAAAATTAAAATGCATCTCAAAATAATAAAATAAATCAGAAGGACGATTTGATTAAATTGATTATTCATTAATTGTAAATTAATTATAAATTATTATAATTAAATTATTTTAAAATTATGAAAAATAATTGTTAATACATTTGACAGTTAAATGATTCTGTGTGTACACACTAGGTTTTTTTAAAATATGATTTAGTATTTTTAAATTAGAGAAAAAGCAATTCAAGTTTTTTAAAGCAAATTATTGATGTTCATTTAAAAGTGCAGCCATTTTATTTCTGAAGTAACACATAATCCCTTCACAAACAGCTTTAAACATTTCCACTGTTCAGTATTACAATGTACTGTTTAGTTCTTTTCTTAACACACATCAGCCGAAATGCATCAATGGACATTCTTTGGGAAAGATTTTTTGGGCAGAGGAAGAAAATGATTTATGATTAAGAAAAAAAAGCATTTAAGCAGTTAGTATCAAAATGAATTGTCCAAAGTTCCCCTGACTACATGATTAGAAGTGCTTTGAAGTATGTGTCTTCAACAAAAAGCTAGAGAATGAGTGTGTGAGAAAGAAAGAAGGGATGCTAAACACCTAAACAGTCCACCAGTCAAGAGATAAAACAACTGTTGCCCTCCTTCAAACAGACAGTTTTCTCTTTGTCTGTTTAACATGGAATTCTTCATTTTTACCACTTTGACCCCAACAATGACCCCTGACCTTTCCCTGTTGGTAGATGTGTGACAGGAGTAGATGGGTACTTAGATAAACAGAAAGGTGTGGTGTGGATCTCTCTGAGACTGTTTATGTAAAAACAAATAAAGAAAAATGGCACAAAGATACATCAGACAAGAAGTGAAGAACCTGTAACTGTTTAGACCTTAACTAGTACATACGTATATAAGATAATAGTAAGGATGGCATTTGGTTACATTTTTTGCTGTAGTCCGTATTTATATCACAAAAAGACAACAGACCTTTAAGACTTCACAAACAATAGATATTGAACAACAAAAGAGGTCACAAATAGGGGTTGGCTAGAATATTATGTGTGTTTAATGTAATTATTAAATAAGATTGAGACTGACTTGACCCAGAGGCAAGAATTTAGAAAGTACCAGCAAACAAGTAGAATATGGTGGACATCTGAAGTAAAATTATGAGTACATTCCATGTAATACACAACTTCACATTAGGAAGAGTTTAGAACTTCTATCAGTATCAGTTATATCAGAACATTTATAATTTTGTAAAGAATTGTTTAAAGAAGACATCCGATGCATATTCTTAGTCACAGCTGTTTTGGTATTTGGAGGAAAGCCCCAAGACAACAATACCTGTCTACACCCTGGAAGGCTTAAGTTTAAAAAGCTCATAATTACTTTCAAAAATGTTTTACCTGTTAACACTTTCATTCCATTTCACAAACCTCAAGTATTGTGCTGGAGATAGCAGATGTCTACATTATGCCAAAATGAAGTATCTGCTTTGTATAGGTGTTTTCTTATGCTTTACTGTTTATCTGATTTACCTCAATCCTCATCATTAATCTACTGTATGTTCATATATTAGGAAGGCCTACTAAAATATACATTTAATATTACCAAAAATGGTAAATATCAGAACACCCACAACTGAAACTCCAAGATAGCAGATACTGACTGATATTATAAAGCTGGAAATATACAAATAAAGGCTAAACAGATGAAGAAAGATAGATCATTTGGTTTATCTGGATTTTAAATTTGATTCTCAATTAAAATTAATTTAAAATTAAATCTCAATTACCTTAATTGCATCAGTTTTTAGGGCTTAAACAAGATGCCTCTCACTTGTTCTTGTTCTAGTACTATACTATGTGTATGTTTTATCTATCCACAAAATAAAGTATCTTTTAACCAAACAATACTATGCATATCAACATTGCACAATGTGATGGTCGTGCTAGTGGTTTTATACATTAGCTGCTGTGAACCACTCAAGGCAAGTCGAAGGGGTATTATTAGCATTCCTTTATATTGCTTGTATACATTGGAACAAAGTGTAATTAATACGGGACCATAGTGCAAAACAGGACAGCATGGCAAACTACATAAAGTGCTAATGAATGATTGTGTAAAATGAATAAAGCACAAGAATACACATAACAGAACAATAAATACACAGCAGAAAACTACACAGCACATTACAACACGTATAGTGTATAATAAAGTGTCCATTTATGAGTCGTATTAGTTTAGGTGTTTAGTCTAGGTATGTGTTGTGTTGGTGTGAGGGTGCTGATGCTCTTGTACCTTCTACCAGATGGCAGGAGAGCGAAGAATCCATGAGATGGGTGATGGGTTGTCTGCAGTGCCGAAGGCTTTGCAGATGCAGCAGTTTTTGTAAAAAGCTAAGAAAGTGATCAATATATTGTGTTGGTGGAGAAAAGCATTTGTACCAATCGTTCAAATCAAATAATATATTTTAGAATATCATCCACATACCCCTTAAAAATACATTTGCATAAATGTATTAGCAAAATATCTGTTAACTTGCCATTCACTACAGATTCAACTGATGTTACTGCTCACAAGTGATGACAGAACTCACTTCTATTTGAGACACTCTCCTATAATGCATCCATCCAAAAAGCAGCCAGAGAAGTCTACACTAACTCTCTTATTATGAATGAGCAGCTTTAATTGTCCTATGTAATACATATAGAGTAGTACACCCAATGCTATGTTAGCAAAGAACACATTATCAAGTCCAGTTTAAAGAAAATGCTGTTCTTCACTCATTCGCATATTCAGTAATCTTCAGTGCTGACAATCACACCTGCTGAAAGTTTCTGCATGACTCAACTGAAACATTTCTGGATCTTAATACATAAGAGATGTAACTGGTGTCTTTGTCTTTTCAAAAATAGCCAGCAGGCAGGTCATGGGTAATCCATGCTTAGGTTCAAAAGTAAACAGAAAAGGGGTCAAAACTACAAAACATCAGATACTGAGAAACAGGAAACTATGACAAACAAAAGGGGTGGAAAAACAAGCTCAGAAATCAAGGTTCATAATAATATGAACATTTAGAAGATGACAACAAAGAACTCATTTAGAGGGAATTACATTTTTTTTATGTGAAACCAGTAAAGAGAAGCTGAGATTGAATGGCATGAAACAAAATGCAAACCAGAAAGTACAAGATGGTCTCAAAATGTGTGAAAATGCAAAGGGGGTTACATTTAAGGCAAATGTAGAAAATGTTAGTAGCATGTTGTAGATCGGGCAGATCCAGTTTCAGTTTGCATTTGGGATTACCCCACTGAAACATCATGAAGCAGCCAGTAGTGTGTTCTCACACTTTGCTATAGGGAGATTTGAATAATCACTAATCAAACAGAGAGGAAAGGGGACAGTCCTGATGCTTCCAGCTTGCTAAGAAATGACTCAGTAACTGAAAAACACAAGCACTACTGTCTGTTTGCACATTTTCCATTCGTAGACCAAAGTCCAAATGTTTGAGTCCACTACCAAGAAATATCTTTATTTTATTTGTTTTAGACAACTAACAAATCTACTGAAGATTACATATACTTCAGTACATTCTCTACATTATCCTTACATTAAGTAGCATTTTGTGTATATTGCTTAATCTTTTGAAAGCCTCATTGATGGCCTATCTGATGCTCATTGCATCAATATCAGGGGCTGGGGTGTGCAAAAACAAACAAAGAAATAAATTAAACTCTTTAAGCGCTCTGGAATGCTTAATTGTACTATAGGTTAAATTATCAATAACAGCAGCTCAGACAGTTAAATGATCTATAACAGCAGAATGTGCGGTTTCTATTGATCAATATAATTTGTTCTAATAAGGCATTGTTTCTATTTTAACAATTTACAAAACGTACATTTCGGGTTAAATGACGCATGCAGTAAATTAAACTGATACAGTGGCATTTTTTATAAAACGTTTGTTTAGGGGTTTTTTGCCAGGATTTTCCAGTGTCAGAACTTTGTACCAGTCAACCTGCACTTCAGGTTTACTGTGATGGAGTGTTGTGATGGAGCATGTATCAATATTTGATAAAAAAGTGATGAAGAAAAACATGCTTTAAATATATTCCACCCTCATTTAATATGACTATAAATAGATTCGAAGTATGCCACTAAAACTTAAAGTGGCAAAATTGCTGACAAAACACACAATAAAAACACAATACACCAAGCCACTGTTTATTTTTCCAGCGCAGCACTCCTATGTTACAGCATTGTTACATATGTGATTAGCTTTTAAGTGATTATACTATTTGGCCTCATAGCAATCCAAATAATTGGTGGCTGACAGAAATAGAGATGTGTAGAAGAAATGTTAGGAAATGTTTAGAATTTTATGTTTAAGTAATTAAAATATCCGATGTAAGATCAGTGATGATCAGACAGGATCTTTCAGTGGCAGACTGTGTGTGAGTAACTATGAATTTTAACACATTAAACGGTTCCCCATTTGACTGTTTTTTTTTTTTTTTTCATGCAGTGTGTAGTGTTCAGTAATGAGTCAATATTTAAAAGTGTATTAAGAGCTTAGATTTATCTTTGTTTAATGGGGCAGCAACATTAATAACCTTCCTATCAGCTGAATACTACTTGTTTTGTCTGGAATTCCACCACATGTGTTCTGAAGAAAAATAAATATAATGATTTTCTTTAAACATATTTTAAGTTGATACAGCAAGATTTGGGTAATCCCCCAACAGTCTTGAGGGTATGACTCACTTAGCTGATACAAACGAGTAATGACTAATTTACTCAGTGGTAAACTGCTCACTTATCACCGGAAACCATATGAAAACCAAGGCTTTTTCACGAGGGGTTGTCCACATCATGCACACACACACACACACACACACACACACACACACACACACACACACACACACACACACCCATTTCATCTGACGTCACGTCAAATCTCTGTACCATAGAAAGCATTCTGACCAGCTACATCACTGTTTGGCATGGGAGCTCCTCTTCCTCCAACTGCAGAACTCTTCAGAGAATGGTGTTCACAGCAGGGATCATCACTGGTAAAAAACGCGCGACCTTACAGAACACCAGGCAGGGTGTTTGAGAAATGCCTGAAGTACCATTAAGGACTGCACTTAGCGTGATGACTGTTGGTGACACTGCAGTCTGAAGAATGCTTCTGTTGCATCTAATCATGGACATCCAGGTTGAAGAGCAGGTTTTATCTTTAAGCCTTCAGATTACGTAACAATCAGTAGAACTTCAACTGTGACATCTCGTAGTAATGAAAACTTTATCGCTGCCATTTTCCGGACACTTGAACATTGTTATTCAGGTGTACTTTTTATTGTTGTTGTAATTACTGTTTGGTCTTACATGTCACTTTCTCATTGCCATTATCCAACACTGTTTTTCATTTACTGTTTTACAAAACAGCATCATCTTAAACATTTGTCGCTCTCTACATGTATATATATATAAATAATTTTTTTGCCTGCTGTATGCAGTGTAACTGCAAACGACCCAAAGAAATGACTCTTGAATTGACTCTTCACACACACACACACACACACACACACACACACACACACACACACACACACACACACACACACACACACATATACACACATGCCGCTAATGGGTGTTTATACCTTAAACACTGCATACCTAGTTACAAATTGTAAACAAAAACACCAATTTAACCACAAATGCTGATTGTTTACTGAAAACGGGGCGTCATTAATTTTTACCAGCAAATTGCATTTCTGCATGCAGCAGGGAAACGCTTCTGTGTTGTGCATCACTGTATATAGTGTCTGTTTCATAATGTTTCATAATGTCATGGGGGTGGAGTTGGATTGGGATATACTCTTCTCATTTGTCGGTCATTCTTTGAAGGCAACAGACTGTACAACAGCCCCCTTAGATTTATTTGTACTTTTGAACTGATAACTATAAAATTAGTTTGATATTGCAACTGTCACTTTAACTTACTACAGCTTCCACTTACTGTAATGCTTTGTTGTTGCTCATTTGAAAAACAGGAAAACCAACTTGCTAATGCAAGATTTTGCATGGGCTGACTAATAAAACCCTCAGAAAAGATTGGGGGTTACTCAATTAAAATCCATTCTATTCGAACTAGATTTAGGCTTTATATATGTGGCGGTGCACCAAACCCAGCCATAACGGTTGCACAAACCAATGTACTCTTAGTGCTGGTCCCAAGCCCGGATAAATGGGGAGGGTTGCGTTAGGAAGGGCATCCAGCGTAAAAACGTGCCAAATCGAACATGTGGATCATGAATACGGACGATCCGCTGTGGCGACCCGTAATGGGAGAAGCCAAAAGAAAGAAAGAATTTGTGGCGGTGCAGATTTGTTTTCTTATTTAGCCAGAAGAACATTAGTGAGATCAGTCACCAATGTAAAGTAAGGAGGGATGGAACACTTCAAGTAATTACTTTAACGCATCCCAAAGAGTTCAGTGGGGTTGCGGTCTGTTCAAGATTTTTTCACTCTAACATTGATGAACCATACCTTCATCAATTTCCTTTTGTGCACAAGTATATTATTCTGTTGTGGCCAAGTGAACAAAATAGCTATTGTGAATAACAAGGTGAACTCAGTGGTGGGCGGTCAGTGCCAGCAAAGCCTTCTTTGCTGGCCTAAACACTATCGGAAGCACTGACCTTCATTTACAACCTAAATTCTAATATTTGTTACTTGAAATTGTATTAATTTATTCCCAACAGTTTATTCTATTTATTTCGTAGGGTTTCTGCTCTGCCGCACTGCTTCCAGTACGTGTATGTGGATGTTAGATTTTTTGTCCAATTAGATTTTAGCTGCTTTATATTAGATTTTAGATGTGCTGCCATGTCAATCTAACCTGCCTAGGGCCTGCAAAGTCTGTTCTGCTGGCCTTTTTTTTTTTTTTTTTTACCATAGTCTCCTTAATAAATAGCTCTGTTTCTTTAACCAATCAGATTTCATATTCGACTCACAGGGCAGCTAGTTGGCCCAGCATTTTTCCGTCCTCTGATTGGTTGGTCAGAGGGAACTTATTACAGCCAAGTTCGACTGGCAAAACACGTCTGTAGCACACTGCACATATTAATACATCTGAGTTAGACTTTTTTTTATGCCTACGGAACAAGAGAAATTGATTTCGTCATGAACATACTTAAAAATAAATTTTTAAGTATGTGAGGAGAGGTCGGCTAACCCTGAAGCTAGCTAGCTTGTCTCAGCCCAGGAAAGGGATGGTTCTCCACAGACCAGCAGATAAACACTGAAGGCCAGGTACCAAATGCACGGCCCACCACTGGGTGAACTCCAAGCCATAGTGCTTGTAATGATCTAATTTGGAATACAGTGCAACCTTGATACTCACGGGGGTGACGTTCTATAACCCCTCACAAGTAACAGAAAATGCCGAGGTTTTGACTCTCTACTAATACTAATAAAAATATATTTTTTATTTTTTTAAATGTAAGTTATTAGTACAAACTCTGTTTTGAAATGTTACTACGAAACTTTCGAGTAACTTTGAGCGGCTTCTCGTAAACTATCATGTTTTTCAGTGATAAACGAGGTCGCGAGTGTCAAGGTCACGCGTATCGAGGTTCCACTGTATAATTTTTCCTGGAAACATAATTTAATTATACTTAATACATACATTTATTAAAATAAAAGTATCTAAAAGTGCAATTGACATATAAAGTTAATTTGATCCTTCTGGAACACATGCTTGATGAATGGGCCTATTGACCCAAAGTTTTGGGTATTCCAATTTCATTAATGTTTATTTAACTTTTTATGTCAGTGTTTGTGATTATTAAAATATAAATGTTCAAGGTGTGGGTTAAAGTTCATATTTGTTTAAAAACTCCTAAAGTGTGATTTCAAGGTATGTAAACAATGGCATTGTTGCTAACATTTCTCAATGTTTCTTGTACATAGGTACTGCTGTATTTGAAATGGTTGGAACCTTGTACTTACAAGTGTCCATCTGTAATTCAGCTGTAATTAATATCAACAGTCTACTACAATGGCTTCAGACAGCTGTCTGAATGGCAGCATTTAAGAGCCTTTCACTGAACAATAGGCCAATGATGGAATTGTAATGAATGGACATTCTGTGCCAATCAAATGAAGATGGGTTCCTTACAAGGTTTCTTCCTCGTACCATCTTAGGGAGATTTTCCTTGTCACAGTTACCACTGGCCTCCAAATGTATAATCGTTTTATCTCTATAAAACTGTTTTGATGCTTTTCCACAATGTCCTTTGTTAAAAGCACTATACAAGTAACGATACATTTAATTGTCCATAAACATTTGATCAATTTATTTAAAAAGTTATCGGATAATTGGATATTTAAAAAAAAAAAAAAATTTGGATATTTGGAAATATAAAATAACACATGAAGGGCTGTGCAATCTAAGTTTAATAATCAGTTCTGAAGTAGTAGGATGTGGCCTGACGGAAGGTGGAGAGGATTAAAGTATTTCACAAAGTAAAATCTGCTATACCTGAAACAGATTTTTTTTGTTGCAGATCTCCTGGGAATGTAGCAGAAACGTCTGTTTATAGTAACTGCTGTTTATTTGCAATAATATTCCAGCTGCTGAAGAAAGAGAAAAAAAAGATTCCCACAAACTCACAAAACATCTGCACCATCTCTCTTGACAAGACAGATAGCAATAGGTTTTGCTGATCACAGATAAAAGCATTTAGATCTGAAGTAGACAAGTTTGGAATTTCAATCAATTAAATGTTATTTTTAAAACACTTTCAACAGTATATATTGTCACAAACCATTTTTACACACATTTTTTTCTTTACCATTACAAAGATCTGACAATGGAGACTTCTTACTAAAAGCTTCAACATATCAATGATGTTATATCTTTCTTAATTATTCTTATAATCAGTTTATCAATGGATAATGATAACGTTTAGCATCCACCACACCAGTGCTAGCCCCAACCTTCACCCTTAGTATTAGTCATTCATAAATTTGGGCTGATCATGTTAGTGAGAAAAAGGAATTCAGTAATGACTATGCATGAACAGGTTCTCCTGTGTGTGGGTTGAGTATGTGTATGCATTTTTCTTTCCTCTCTGGATGTCTTTAGCCTTCACTGGGCTGTATCCTCCCCCAAGAACAGGGATGGAATGCAGGATCCAGTGGGAAAATCAGTCACTCGGAACTCAGTATCAGGTGGACGGATTGGCGCTCAAGGGGCATCACTTCCTTACCCATATTATTCGCTTACAGATGCTATCTTCGTGCGCACACACACAGACACAGACACACACACACGCACGCACGCACGCACACACACACACACACACACACACACACACACACACACACACGCACAGTTCATTGAACTTTCATCACACATACATATTCCAACTTGTGTGGGAATTTAGACTGGCACATTCCTATTAGTGACAGATAGGTAAGTGGTTACTCAATCTCTGATGGGAGTGGAAGAAAGGATTACAGTGTAAGGGGAGGGAGTTGCAACATATGAAGAAAAAAGACAGGAAGCAAAATGGATATAACTAGCCTTTCTCATGAAATGTCTTTCTTTTTTTTTCAGAATGGTAACAGAATCCTGTCTATAGGAACAGAATGTCAATGTAATAATACAGAATGTAAAATATACAGAATCATGTATGTCTCATCTTTCATCAGGACATTAAGCATTCTAGAGGGATGAGTGAATTCTAGAGGGGGGGTTTAGCAGTTCTGTTAATTTATAATGTACTACATTCTATAACCTTTAGTAGTCAAGCTAAAACAGATTTTGAGTCACAAGTGAAATGATGATTCTTACATCTGATTCATGCACGAGATAAAACAGAAGACTTCAAGCACTCTTTTCTATACATGATCAAAAAGTGTGTTCAAGGGGCAGAAATGGTCTGGAAATTTCTAACAAATTTTCAGATGACTCTTTGATAGATAAACAGAAAGATAGACCGATGAACATATACAATATCATGCCAGGAAGCTGGTGATTATGCAAGGTCCTCTACTTTGACTTATATACTTACTTCTCTGTTGAAATCTTGCTTTTTTAGTAATAAGAGGAACATATGTCTTTATTTCACAACCAAAAAAGTTGCCTTTAATCTGTTAAAATAATTGGGATATGTGCATATCGGCATTTTAATAAAATATTACAAAATATTTGATTACAAATAATCTAACACAGACAAGTTCATCATTATCATTATCAATATAAAACAAAAATAAAATGTATTTTAAATGTATTGTTTAAAATGGAGCAATAAAGGATAATGTCAGACATCACCTGTGTGTGTGTGTGTGTGTGTGTGTGTGTCTGTGTGTGTTTTAGATGTCACTTAACTGTCAAATGTCCCTGCATGCCAGGCATGTCCTTCACACCATTTTTTCAGCAGACATGAGGAAATCAGATAAAATCTCCAAAGTCATTTTTTATGTAACGTCTTCACGGTGTTTCTCATGCTGAAAAAGTGCAAACAGTTAAAAAATCTTATATATTCATGAGATTCAGTCTCTGTCATGCACAATAACCTGTCCATGTTTCTCCTCTGAACGAAAGTGAATGCGAAGTCCACTATTACCGTATTTTCCGGACTATAAGCCGCTACATTTTCCCCACGCTTTGAACCCCGCAGCTTACAACGAAGCAGCTAATTTATGGATTTTTCCTGGGTTTTTCCTGGTTTCACAAGCTACCAAAAAAACTGAACCCCATAACATTAGACCAATGAAATTGCAGAACGGGTTCAGGTGAACCAATTAAATTATTTATATTGAATTAGATGCGCTCCCACTGAATCGGGCCGCACCGCATCATAAATATGGATGAGGTTCCTCTGATGTTTGACCTGCTGCTCACTCGGACTGTCTACAGGAAATGTGAATAATTCGTCACAATGAAAACAACCGGGCATGAAAAAACGCATTTCACCTGTGTTCTGAGCTGCACGACATCGGGAGAAAAGATTCCACCGATGGTAATTTTTAAACACACGACAATGCCAAAGATAAACTCCCGAGAGAAATTGTTGCGAAAGGGAGGAGGGAGACAGTGAACAATGAATTTCTTGGTAGGCTACTGTTTAGGTACAAGCCGTGTAACAGACACTGTCTTTCGTTAAAGCCTTTGTAAAGTTCATTAGTTTCAATGTAGACACCTGCGGCTTATAGACAGGTGCGGCGTATTTATGTTCAAATTGCAAATCTTTGTCAAATTCAGTGGGTGTGACCTATATTTGGGTGCGTTTAAAAGTCCGGAAATGACGGTATTCTTTATGTGCCTGTACAGTGAAGTCATCCACCATTTTATTTAGTTTAAATATTTATTAATTTTAGCAATTCTGTTGTTTATCACCTTTTACCAGTTATTTTTAGCATGATACTGCACCATGCCACAAAGAACATCATCTTAATGTGGATCTATGAACATGTTGAGGAGTTCAGTGTTCTTCAGTAGCCTCCTCATTCACGAAAGACGAATCCTATAGAGAAGCTTGGGGATGAGATATTGTCATTTAATGGCCTTTGCAGCATCAATGTACAGCTGACATACTGTATCTGCATTATATGCAATATATACATTATTATATATAATTATATGACTGATGTCACCATGAGCCAGAATGTGACTGGTGAGTGTATATGCACTCCTCCTCTTCTTCTTCTCCTTTCTGCTGCTCCCATCAGGGTTCACCATCCGTCTCCATATCGCCTTGTCCTCTACATCTGCCTTTTTTAACCCAACTACCTGCATGTCTTCCGTCACCACATCGATAAACCTCCTCCTTAGCCTTCTTTTTTTCCTCCTTCCTGGCAGCTCCATCCTCAGCATTTTCCTACCAATACACCCCATGTCCCTCCTCTGCACATGTCCAAACGATCTCAATCAATCCTCCCTCACCTTGTCTTCAAAACATCCTACATATGCTGTCCCTCTAATAAACTCATTTCTAATCCTGTGGATCCTCGTCACTACAAACGAAAACCTGAACATCTTTAGCTCTGCTACATCCAGTCATACAACATCGCAGGTCTCACCACAGCCCTATAAACTTTACCTTTCACTCTCGCAGATACTCTTCTATCACAAATCACTCCTGCTATCACTCTTCTCCACCCACTCCACCCTGCCGACACTCTTTTCTTTACTTCTCTAACATACTCTCCATTACTTTGCACTGTTGGCCCCAGGTACCTGAACTCCTCCACCATCACCACCTCTTCTCCCTGCAACCGCACCACTCCACTACCCTCTCTCTCATTCACACACATGTACCCTGTCTTACTCCTACTGACTCTCATTCCCCTTCTCTCTAGCGTGTAACTCCAGCTCTCCAGGCTCTTCTCAACCTGCTCCCTACTATCACCACAAATCACAACAGGAAAGTGCTCAGTGCCAATCTTCGATGCAGTCCAACCTCCACCTTGAACCAATCTGTCCTGAACCAACCTATTCCTCACTTTACTGCTGTCACACTGTCCTAAAACTTTTCCTGCACCACCCTCACAGACTTCTCTGCCACACCTGACTTCCTCATACAATACAACAACTCCTCTCTCAGCACCCTGTTGTACACTTTCTCTAAATCCACAAACACACAATGCAACTCCTTCTGACCTTCTCTATGCTTCTCACATCAACATTCTCAAAGCAAATAATGCCTCTCTAATGCTTTTCCTCAGCATGAAACCATACTGCTGTTCACAGATGGTCACCTCTTCTCTCAGCCTGGCTTCCACTACTCTTCAACTTCATGGTGTGACTAATCAAATTTATTCCCCTGTAGTTACTGCAGGTCTGCACATCTCCCTTATTCCCTTATTATAAGATGGGTACCAGCACATTTCTTCTCCAGTCAAAAAACTTCCAAAATCTTGTTAAACAATCTTGTTAAAAACTCCACTGCCATCTCTCCTAAACATCTCCATGCTTCTACTGGTATGTCATCTGGTCCAAGCGACTTTCCACTCTTAACCGCTTAATTGCTGCACTCACTTCATCCTTACCAATCCTATCCACTTCCTGCTTCATCCCCACATCATCCAACGAACAGTAGCCCAATTTCCACTGGTACCCTGTTGTCTAACAATACCTATGACGGTCGTTGATAACCTGGGCCTTGACCGATCTGGTATGAAATTCTGGTTCGTTATCGGCATATTTGATTTGGCACATGTATATGCACTGTGAGAGCAAAATAAATAGTCAATACCTGGGTGGTGTGATGCGGCCTATAGTAGAGCAGAGTTACTTTTACACCCGCATAGTTGATTTTCAAACAACCTATCCAAAAGTGTCTCATTCCATTTGTACTACAACAATCTGTTATGTATTTAGTTTTTGTAAGTAGTAATTAACACAAGACAGAACATTTTAAAATGAATGTATAATTATGTTTAATTGAACATATAATCAGCTCATCTCCGAACTCTTCACCATACAAATAATGACACTTTTATAAAAACACATGTAGAATGTACAATGCATGATTTTATCTGTAGGCATGAGTATTCCTTTCACATTTATTTTTCCTTTTATTTTAACAAGCTCTATTGCATGTCAATTTGCAGGAGGACTATGGAAGTTAAGTCATCTACATCAGCTGATGAAATGGGAACTACAGAGGATGTGAAACTGAAAAAGTACTTCATGTACAGGACAGAAAAATAAGCAGTCAAAACTGCTGAAAAGTGTGTTATTATGTATTATGCAACTTATTGTACGCAGCCTGAGACCTTCAAAAAGTTTTGTGTTTTACCTCAGAAACCTCTAACTGTTTACAGATGTTATGTCCATGTCTTTTTTTAAAAATCCTATAATGTGTCTTCATGGAGGCTGGTTTGCACTTGGACTTGGAGATGACATTATTGGCTCTTGCAGTTTCATGCTGAAACACATTTTAAAACAAGGAGAGAGAGAAAGTAAGGAGAACTTCAAAGAATGTTAAAAACAGGTTAGCTTTAAATATACACCTATATGCTTCTTTGTTTTACCAAAAGTGTTGACGCCCCATTTAAAAGCCGTCTGTAGAATGATAAGTATGAGTGCTTTACGCAACTTATGCTAACAGATACCTTTGGGGTTTTCACACAGACAAAAAAAGTTTAAAATACATTACTGCTATTTAGAAAGGAGTCAAACTACTGCATTCTAAAAACCAAACACTATTTTCTTACAGGCACTGTCACATTTTTATCTTAAGAATTAGCTGTCAGTTTTTATTTGAAACAATGATGGCCTGTCATTTCATTTGTATGCCTATGGGGGAGTAGGGAAAAGAGATAAATTTAGTATGTAGCATTATTAACCAAACATGTATCTTATTAACCAGTGTTTTATTTATTTATTTTTTTATGTACTAGTTTACTCAAGGCTACGCCAACAGCTGTAGAAAAACAAGACTTCCAGAGCCTGAGAATACTCACTTTTTGTGCTTAACATTCCTGACCTACTTATGGCATCCATTTGCATGGTACGTAGCTGCAACTATTTATCATGTCCAAATTTCTGCAGATTTATTTAACAGAGATTCATATAATTTTCATATAAAATTCATATAACTTTCTAATCAATGTAGAGGAAATTGTAATGTCACTTAACTGTGGCAAAACATATTACACTCTTTAAATTGCTCTCTTCAGTTCGCACACTCATAGTCTAGAAATTTAACTTTATATTTATCCTGTTTACCCAAAGTGGCTCTACAAATGCAGAAGGGCAAAAAAAAAAAAAAGAAAAAAAAACAAGCATTAACCAAAGCACTTGAATTTTAAAGTGGTCTGATTCAATGCTACTCTCAATTAACAGCAATTTAGTTGGATTTTATATGAATGCTTTGCTTAAATGTTGTCTATCCAGAAAAAAAGCACACATGAGCATGCACTGTGTACAGACATTTGCATAGGCTACCTGGCAGATATGACACATGTGTAGACACATAAACAAACAAACACAACCTTTGTAATCCATAGGTCAGGTTTTCAGACAGCAGACACTGTGGTTGTTTAGATATTCTCCACAAATAAATTTGAGCATGGATATTGCATATTAAAAGAAAACGCTTTTCTACTTTTACCCTACAGTGCTGTGATATGAATTTTTATATTCTGCTTTTTACCGCATGATCTCAGTATCTCAAAGCTTCATCTCTCATCTACACTCATGCCAACTCAAAAGAGAAGATAAAAACACCACTAACCTTCACGAAAATATAATGATCAGCAGAATGTTGCCCATAATGTAGTCTAGAAATGGGATTAAATCAGGAGAAGAGGATTGGCACATATACAGCTGTAAACATGTTCTGCTGTCTTTCCTGAGATTCAAAAAACAACCTTTTAATTGTATGTTTTATAGAAATGAATGCAAACTTATCTATTTAATGCAATATCCAGACACATTTCAAAACTCTTTTTTTTTTTTTTTTGGAAAAAGTATCTCTTTAATTTACTGCTCAACAAACCAGCAGCATTTAAAACCCTTTCTCTGCATTTAACCCCTTCTGCATAGACATGTTTATGCACACTTATACAAATGTGCAAATCTACCTTAACTGCCTCTTAAAGTTAACTCGTTGTCACCTTTCATGCACTTCGACTGCTGCAGATTCTTGTGAATTGCTCGGTTTGTTATTGCCATGTATATAAGATGGAACTGATGGCCAACTGTTTAGTCTACTTTGTATACACAACAGCCATCACTTCCACCAGAGACCCAGTAGCATGGACTCAATCAACTGACAGATGTTTAGGGTTAGTTTGCTATTGTTAGCGTCACTGTGCCATGTTAAGAGTGGAAAATCCTCAGCAATAACCATATTAGAATCATGTAGAATAATGTTTTCAGTCTGAACCTTGCTTAAATCCAGGTCATGCCACATGTTTGCTTACCCATGTGTAGTATGCACTGAGTATATGACGTGAGGTGGTGAAGAGTAGAATGGGAATGACTTTTTGAGTGTCTTGCTTATGGGGCTATAGAAGGACACTATTTCTTAGGACACACAATAAAAAAACTGATTAATACCAGTGAACATAATCAACTAAAACATTTATAGGAAATCTAACTAGCAGGAATGATTTAAACTAGGAAAAGACTAATAACACCATCTGTCAAATGTTAATAATTTTAAATACATGCTGGCATGCTACAAGGAAAAAAAGAGGGTCTGTGTGGATGGGTACCCTTATTTATAGAGTGAACAGATAGAATGTCCCACTTTTTTATGTCATTGTAAAAATGAGTTAGAGTTATTACTTTATTTTAAGTGGAAGTAGGCCATGGTGTCCGCTTCATACTAAAACTGAACCTGGTCTGAACTCAGGTCATGTCAGCAATGGTACCAGAGTGTGTGTTTTAGTTCCAGTACTCTTTACACTGAACCTCTGACATTAAGAACTCCCAACAGGATAGTGATGAGGTTTTGTTAAGAACTTTAAAGAAGGGGATGAATTATTAAAAATGGGACTGGCTTGACATGTTCCCACACAGACTATGAGCTTGCACACGTTTGCCCTTGCGTGACTGTGTTATTTATAATAAGCCATTTAAATACATGCGTTCCAATGTATATGAATGCAAAAACACACTTCTCTATTTAAAATTTTTCTTTGAGCAGATTCCTGGGAAGTGATTAATCTTCATACGCATATAGCAACAGACATGATTTCCTCGAGAAAAAAAAGAGGGAGTGCTTCCAGGGTAACCTTCACACTGAGCAGACTATTTATAAAAAAATAGAAAAGTTCATGTTGATAAAGGTGAAATATCAACTGCATTTATTTGATCCCAGTTGAGGTCACTATGCTTTCAATTAACAATAGGTGTATTCTAGAAACAAATGAGCTCAATTAAATAATCATGGGTTGGTACAAGGGAAATGTGGGAGTCAGTGAAGTTGTTAAAAAACATTTTTCCAGACAGAGAAGAAAACAATCAATTCTTTGGAACCATTCAGGAAATAAAGCAACCTTTAAAGATGAGCGCTTCCAGAATTCCACAAAACCCACATTTTCTCAGGGAAAATTCAATTAAGTCATGTAGCCTATAGGATGTCTGGTAATAGTTGGACTGTGGTCCAACTCTGTTCAGAAATCATAGCTAATTAAATTATTCTATTTATTTACTATGGTTTAGTTCAACAAGAGTTCATGTACTAAATATATTGTGGTAAGACAAAGTCTTTCTTTTTTTGGCCTGATAAACTGCCAGGAAGGCAGCTGGCCAGCAGACAACTGGAGCACCGGTGATGTGGTAATGTGTTCGGAGTGACTCTAAATATTGCCTTTCCTCACCCTGAGGCAAGCCTTTACACTTGTGGGGAAAGCCTGACCTATTTGGCAACAGGAAACAGGGAAGTCTTATCACTTGACACGAGATACTTTCTTTCCCTTGAAGACCAGGGTGTCTGGGTTTAAAGGCCAGCCGTAGTGTTCTTTAGGCATGACCTGAACCTATAAGAGGCAGCATAGCAGCTGTTCTAAAACACCCAGAGGAGATAGGATGTGTTTTGGCAAAGTTTCTGACATTCACCATCTGGCATATCCTATTAGTGGTTTCGTTAGGAAGCCATATATTCCCACCTCTCCATTTACAGAAAGATGCGCTGGTTCTAAAATTAAGACCACTGATGTTAGATGTTACTCTGACAAGGGCTGAAAATACACCACTTGCAGAAAACAACTGGATTAAAAAGTCCTGGGTATCCCTTATTGTCAACATTAAAATTTTTTTCCAGCTTTCACCATCACCTAACTATTACTCATCACCTAATTACCATAACCATCACAAGGATGAAATTAGAGCCAGGAAAAGTAAGATACTCTAAAAGCAGAATTGAGAAACACTGTAGTATGTCAATCATGGTTTGCTCTTTTACCCACTGAGGCTTAAGTAAGGCTTAAATAGAAGATGCATGGAATGGGGAAACTCCAGACATTAGACAGATCTGGACTGCGTCTTCATTGCAGGTAGTCTAGCAGGCATGGATATGAATAAGCAAAAGTCTGTTGATTCAACAAAAACCTGTAATTTATTCTGAAAACCAAACAGCTGCATCTCTTTTGTACGAAAATCTTAAATAGTCCAACAGCAGAGACACCTGGACTCGTCATCAATGGTACAAAATAAGCTCAGTTAAAATACTCTGCGTTACAATTAGCGTTGGCTAATAGAAGCATATTGTTGTAAACCATATAGAGCATGGAACTTACATTTCTGAACTCTGGCTCAATGAAAACCTTAATTACATTTTCAGTGAGAACAAGAAACTTTAAACAGAAAGCGTTTAAGCTCATAATTTAGCTACAAGTTACAACCTGCCTCAAAAGACTGTAAGTAAAAGAGTACCAAGAAATAAGATTGAGCAGCTGAGAAATTGCTAATGTCAGTTTAGCCGACTATTAGAGCACTGTTAAACACAAAACCCACACAAAGACACACCTTTCTGGCCATCTGAACTATTTCACTATAGTATGAGCAGAGACATGGCAGCTGTGTTCACTAATATCCATCAGAAAGCTTACATTTCAGATATACATGCTGATCTGTGTATTTATTCACAATAGTACACATATTCACAGCTGTAAAAACAAAACCAGTTGATAAATACCAGTAAAACACACCAGTAAAAGGCCAGTAAAACACACATTAACCTTCATTGAGAGGTATGGCGTGCTACAGGAGAATGTGAAGAATCACGGACTTTAGATCAGCAGCTTTTCCTTATGTTTTGTAAAATCTTATTTCTAAGTGAAAAAAGAGCCCTATACTTGAGCATAAAATATGAATTGACAGATTTACAAACTTCAGTAGCTGAATTAGTTCCATTAACTCAGTTTTACATAAAAAATATATTTCCTATTAGTTTCAGATTCTTTATATTTTCTAGTTAGAATTGACAAAAGAAGCTAAAAAAAAATCTAAATAACATAGTATTGTACAAAACGAATAAAAAACATTATTCAAAGACATAAATGCTTCATTTTATTCACAAAATCTGACTCATGACAAACTGATTTGGCTACTTAAATAACTAGCAAATACAGCTTCACAGTCAGAGACTTCGGAGGATATAATGCTCCAGGAGAAACAAAAGGCTACATTCAAAACAAGTTTATTAACATTTAATGAATGTATTTGGGAAGTGATGACACAGAGGATATCAATGTCACCCATGGGACAAATGCTTGTTGTCCAAAAGCAAGGCAGTGAGAGCTGATTCAGGGCCCGGAAGCTTAATCTCTGTCTTCCGTATGTCCACTGATTCCTAAGATCCTTGACTTCATCTCCGGCTATTAACTTTATGCCCCATAAAAAATGATGCTGTCTGTGGTTATACAGCAGATAATTTGTTCATTTTTTAGCAGAGAACAACACTGCTATCAATGTAAAAGTTCTAAATAACTGATTCAGCTGCTTAAATTTATTACCAGTGCATTTTATATGTGACAGACTCTTTAGAAATGTGAAAATTAAGGCAAGATTTAAAAACAAGTTATCCTACGACAATTGCTTTTTTTCCCTGAATTATTCCCAGAAATCATTCCTGTTTATGTGTGAAGATTACTACATCATCTTACAATGCACAAGGCACATGATGAGTCATTGTGACACAGCCCATCATTCTGACGGACAGTTATGAGTCTCAGGTCTCCTGCTGGAAAAGCAGATAAACCGACAAGTCATTTCTCCCTCCACTGGGTTCTGTCAGATTTCTGTTGGGAGGACACACACATTTACTGATTGCCAGATAAGTTTCTTGATGCAGCACTGATTTTCATCATGTTCAAACTGGTGTAAAGTTGAATATTGCAAGATCTGAGCTTGCATAAGAAGCCAATAAATAAAGCAGCTCTGACATTCAATTTGCACATCCACTAAATTAATTGCAATTATGCATACACTGTTGGAGAAAATATTCAATTAAATTCAATACATTTTCATTTGTTTTGCGGTTTTGACAAATTTCCTGAAAGCAGCTTTACACAGATGATACAGTGAGAAAAAATGAATAAGAATGTTCTTTATAAGTGTAAGTCATTCCCCATGACTTTCCCACAAGGAAGAAACCATTAGAGAAACCAGACTCAAGAGGGAACCCATCCTCATCTGGGTGGCAACGAATGTCCATTTATAGCCAAACGATGTTGAGGTGTGCAGTGATGGTGATCAGATTCAAACTATAATCCTGTGTCTGTGTTAAATAATGCCTTTTAAAAATTAGTGTTTCATAGTAGTTCTGCTTAGTCACCTTCTGTTGTACAGCTCAAAATGCAAACTTTAAGGTTCTCTTACTAGGATAAATCTGTACTTTAAAATTCCATAAAAATCATTCTGCTTGAATTTGCCATTTTACACCAAAACATCACAGAAATTAAATAAATATTATTTTCATAGCTATTCAATCATAATGCTCACTAGCTTGTAATGCAGTCAACAATGTACTGTAAAAGTACATTTATGGCATTTGACAGACGCCCTGATCCTCAGCAAAAGTGCTTTTGAAGACACGACCAAATCCCTTGACAATTGGATGAACACACAAGCCAAAACGAAAAAAAAAACAAACATGTGATTGCAAATTAAAATTACAGACAATGATTTCATTGCTTCTTCTTGACCCATCTAGGATCAAGATATAATGGTCTTAAGACCAAGAGGAAGCCAATTTTAGTGGCAGGGTTCTCAAAAATGATTTCCTTGGCTTAGAGGAAGTGATTAAAACAACTGTGATTTAAATTGTCTAATTGATTATGCCTCCCCAAGCACACGCCCAGGATCAGTCCTGTATATTTACTTAATTAATTATTAAACATGCATTACATTCTAGCCATGACAACCCTTTAGGGATGAAGATAACAAGAGTTTATTAATGGGATTGGAGATAGGTTTGGTTTTTGAACCCAACCATTGGGTTCAGGTTCAGGTACCTGGGGTCAACAATGCAAAGTAATAAAGAGTGTGTTAGAGAACTGAAGAAAAGAGTGCAGGCAGGGTGGAGAAGGTGGGGAAGAGTGGGAGGAGTGATTTGTTATAAAAGGTCAGAGTGAAAGGGGAAAGTTTATAGGACTGTGGTGAGACCTGCTATGTTGTATGGTTTAAGGACAGTGGCATTGAGTAAAAGACAGGAGGTGAAGCTGGAGCTGGAGGTAGCAGAGCTGAAGATGTTGAGGTTTTCGTTGGGAGTGACATGGATAAACAGGATTAGAAATAAGCTTATTAGAGGGACAGCACTTGTAGGACGTTTTGAAGACAAGGTGAGGGAGGCGAAATTGAGATGGTTTGGACATGTGCAAAGGAGGGACATGGGGTATATCAGTAGGAGAATGCTGAGGATAAAGCCACCAAGAAGGAGGAAAAGAGGAAGGCCAAGTAGTAGGTTTATAGATGTGGTGAGGGAAGACATGCAGGTAGTTGGTTTGAAAGAGGCAAATGTAGAGGACAGGGGGGGTATGGAGACGGATGATCTGCTGTGGCGACCCCTGATTGGAAAAGCCGAAAGAAGAAGAAGGCAGGTTTGGATTTGACAGATGAGATTTCCTACACTGCTTCTGTTGCTTCTAAGCAAATTCAAATACTGCTCTTTTAAGCTTGTCCCAACATAAGGATCTTAAGAACCACACTGCTGCTAGCAAAGGTGGAGTAGAAGGAATCCCCATAGTAGATTTACTGTATACAGGTTAGGCTGGGGTGCATTCCTGGTAGACTACAGTGCCAGCATTAAAAAAACCTTTAAAAAATGAGGAGATTTGATCTTAATATAATCTTTTTGATAGATGCATTAATACTATTTGAATCTGCTAGTCTTAAATTTGATTAAAAATTTCTGCTGGTCACACTGCTGCCGGGAACACAAAATCACTTACTGGACTTTTGGGGTCCAAAGGCATTGATGTTCTCTGACTTGTATCAAAGCAAGTCAGAGTGAGACATGATGTCCACAACTACTAGACATACTGTACTCAGACACACTCCAATACTGTGGCAATGTTGGTATATATATGTGGAAAAGCAAGCGGGCGAGCGCATGAAGAATCCATCCCACAAGATGACCACATTTGCTCTGTTTCTCTGTACTTTGGGCTGAGCTGGATTGCAGAGTGCTATTTTTAAACCTGGTAATATCCAATTTCCATTGGCACACAAGCTTGGACCTGCATACAGTACATGGCTGCTATTTAAAAACAGTATTTAAGGAAATGTGTCATCAGAAGATATGTCTAAAGACTATTGTAACTGGAATGTACATGAGCATATTCAATTGCTCTGGTCTTTGTCATTATTCAGGAAATTATTTCTCTGCATTAGATTCATGCTTAGTGTCCGGTGCAGAGATGGCAAAAGTACACACATTCTTCCCTGAAGTAGAAGTACAAATAATCATGTTTTAAGACTCTGGTAAAAGTTAAAGTGCTGACTACACTTTTTCACTCAAGTTAAAGTAAAGAAGTTTGGGCTCAGACTTGTACTTAGTATTTATGAATAGTACTTAAAAAATAGCCTTTACTACTAACTGTTTGAGTGTCATGCAGGTAACTGTACCTCACATCATATTATACAAAATTAATAAAAGTTCTGTTTACCTAAGAAATGTATCCAGGCTAAACAACCGCCATATCAAACATACATAGATTGCCTTCTGCCTTGCTCATTGTTAGCTTTATAGGCTATATTCATTACTCCCACCTCTGGTCCAGTGTCATTTAGCCAAATTTTAGATCCTAAATATTTGCTGATCTTTTTTCCCCCATTAATTTTATGCCATTATTATCACTAAAAAGAGGTTAGAAAGGTAAATAGGTCAAATGGAGTCAAGTTTGTAAACCAGCAGCCAATATACTACAATTGTAAGACCTAGAGGTGCCACATAACTGATGTGCGACACCTGTCCAATATTGTTCTCTTTTAAAAACTACTAAGCTTTAAATTGTTTTGTTTTAAGTCGAAGGTCTTCTCATTTATTTATCTCACATAGAAATCCCTTGCATAGCAAATATAAATGTCATAAAACTGTCCTGACAGAAAAAAGAAAAATAGTCAGGTCTCTTTATATACAGTATAAACATTTCCAGTTCCAAAGATTTATTTTTGTTTCTGGAGCTAATTCCATTCTTTGCCATGTGTTACAGTTTTTAATATTTTCCACCATCTAATCCATCACTCAATGCATGTATCAGCAGATATTAATTTTGAGTATCAGATCCCATCTCTAGTAGGAACAATCACTTCTTATCAAACTTCTCTTGCAAAAATTAACACAACTTGATGTCCGAAATCGGTTGAAGTATCACTGCTGCCTAATGAGCAGAAAAGCTTCCTTTATTTTCCTTTCTAACCCTGGCTCTTACTAAAATTAATCAAAAATGTTTTAAAGCAAAGCATAAAGCAAAAACACTTGAACATAGAAATGCTTTGCTCTCTGTTAACCCACATTGACCTACAGCTGCTCGTTTTGGTTCATCCTTCCTCTCTGTTTTCCTCGAGCGTCTATGTTTGGAGGGGAACAGGGTGAAAATGGCTCCATTCATTTTTCCAGAAGCCTTTGAACACTCCGAGAGAAAGCGCTAAATATTTACACGAGACACCCGTGTTTGTTTAAAGTATGAGGGACACAGTGGTGAGAGAGAGACATACAGAGAGAAAGAGAGAAAAATAAAGAGCAAGGGCGTAAGTTTAGACAAAGCACCTTCAGCGAAGTGATGACTGCCAGACCACAGGCTTTCCTTTGAGCATTTTGGTCTCTTCACCTCCTTTTCAGGGCATATGGATACAGAACAGTGTTACCTACACAATACAATGCATAGTGACTGGACACTCTGGAAAAAGTTACAATGCCTCACACAAGCAATTTTGTGCAGCAATTGTGGCTGCATATAAAACAGTAAAGGATTTCAAGCGAATTAAACTAAATATTGAGTCACAGTTTCCAATGCCAAAATGTATTTTACTGGACTTTATATGTATGTTCTTATGACTACAAGAATATACTGTACATATATGCAAAACCGAGTTGAGTTGTTTCTTTTCAAATGTGTGTATTAGGTTCTTTCAACTGACCAAAGGTTAACTTTCCAAATGCATAAAAACACATGAAGAGCATTGATGTTTGCGCTGAATAATATAAAACACGCACATGTTGAACTTTATATAATTTGAATATTCTTGAAACAAGACCCAATAAATCATGTGAAATAGCACATAGCAAAAGTTCAGAAAAACACAAACTTGCTTTAAACACCTACAAGAATGGTAAAATAATTTCCAAGTGGTTCTAAGATTTAAGGGATTTTTTGTTAACTGTTACTCCAGTTTATGTCACAATGTTGGTTGTTTGTCAGAGGTTATGTTTGTATTACAACATGACTTGGAACAGAACAGAATTTTTGGTGGTAAGATGAATGACAGGTTTATACAGTATGAATGCATTCATTCTAATACATTATTACTTCAATGATAACAGCAAGAGGTGGAAGTCATGATTTTGCAAATCACAAATTAGTCATGTCCCAAAGTCAAGATTAATATGTCCAAGACAAAAGTCCTTAACTTTAAGTTTTGAGACCCAAACATGTTATATAGTGCTCTTTAACCAATTTACATTCAATGTTATACTCAGTAAAGTAAATTTACACCAGTTATGCAGGCTTTTTACAATCATATTCAAGACAAAGCTCTAGGCACATTCTAGACAAACCTCATTAACTTTGGTATTTGAGAAATGATGCACCCATCACACATTTCAGCCCATTTAAAATTGGACTGAATATTTCAATTAAATTTCTCATGTGATGATTTTACTCAGGGTACCCATCTACCTCATTGCGTTTTTTTTACTAATTTCGTCCTTGGCCAATTCCCACCGATCTTAGTTATCAGAGGCTAGATGACTACAGCTGAAATCTTTACAAACTACTGCTAAGGCAACACCAGGGGTGGCATAATGGATTGGACAGGGCTTCCACCTCCATGAGCTCATGGGCACTCATGATTTAGAGGGTTGGGAAAGTATGACACCCTCCCTCCCTGAGGGCACGAGTGGCATTTTGCTCTCCTGGGCTTCATCATTGGGAGATTAAAATTGCTCTGGATGATTGGGAAAATGCTTTTCCTTAATGCAAGTCAAGATTTCTTTAAATCACTTCTTTCTATATTTTCAGTACAACAAAATACCTGGGAAGAATACAAAAGCAGAAATTATAGACATTGATACAGATTTATTATTTGCTGTTTGTATATATGTGTGCATTTGCAAATGACAATATTTGAGAGAAACAGAGGGAACAAGAGTATAGTGAGGGTACAAATGCTACTGGAACTAATTTGTCTCACTAACATTCCACAGCTTCTAAACTACCAAAAACATGCTGTTCACTAAAAACTTTGCAATTGTCAGCAAACTGCTGTGGTATATGTGGATTAACATGCTTTTGACTGAAGGGACCCCGGGCTATCTAACCCCCTTGCCATGTATTAATTCTGTATAACAGCAGGGTCCATCATGTGTTACTCTTTACAAACTGAGATGTCATAAACTATTTTTGTAAGTTTCAGTATTCAATATGTTTTTGCACAATTCAAAACCATATTTTTTTTGAAGTCCTCCTGTAGCCCAGAAGAAAAACTTATACCCCTGTTTAACTAAACACTAAATTAAACTGGTTCTCTGGAGATCTGTTCACTATTTCTGCTGTGAAGTAAGATTTCAGGTTTATGTGTGTTTTTGTGCTCTCTATATCTCATAGCTGGTACTTCAGCTTATATAAGTTATAGAAGCAACCACCACAGGAGACAACAGAAATAACTGTATTCTTCCCTCAGTGATTCAGCATTAACTGAATTTCTTCCTGCTGTCTGATTGAATACAACAAATGCCAAAGTAAAAGAGCACAAAAGACCAGCAAAAACCAAGCAAAAGGTATATAACACTAGCATGTATAATGCTGGTGATGATGATGATGATGATGATAAGATTACTTCTAGCAATTTTATATTACATTTAAATAAACATTTATTAGAATTTTTTAGAAATTAATTACATTTTATTCTAGAAAGCATTTGCTCTTTCTGTGGACATGCTGTTTAAAAGTGTTGTATTTAGAAATACATAACATTCTATTGTATGAAAGTTTCTCTGTCTGTAGACATGCTGTTTAATTGCTTTACCACGTATTGAATTAAATATTGATTAAGGAATCTTGTATAGAATGCAGTCATTTAGAAATATAGACCATACATAGAGTGCCGTTTCTGTGAATGACCTTCTAAATAATTTTTTTAAGTAAAGCACAATGATGCAATTAATATATTTATTGTATGGTGGTCTAGTGGTTAGGATGCAGCGCTCTCACCGCTGCGGCTCGGGTTCGATCCCTGGTCAGGGAACCAACCCCAGCCATTAGGGTTGCACAAGCCTTAGTGCCGATCTCAAGCCCGGAAAAAATGGGGAGGGTTGCGTTAGGAAGGGAGAAGCCGAAAAGAAAGTTTATTGTATCATTTAGAACAATAAATAATACAATACATTTATTAATTGCATCATTGTCTTTACTTAACCAAATGATTTAGATATTCTGTTATAAATGATAATTTATTCTTGTCACTGCAAAGAACAAAAGGAAATCCTAAATTAGGCAAACAATATGTCATATTATCATCTTTTCCTCAATAGCTCCTTCTTTACACCTGAATTAACAAGACAAAAAGATTTCTCCTCTTTACTCTTCACTCTTCACAGATCTTTTCACGCCACCATGCTGAGAAGATCTGAATGTCTAATTTGCCATCATCACCTCTCATCCCTGGCTGCTGTAAGCTTATCAGACCTCTACTAAGTAACCTATGACCTCTGCCTTTTTACATGCTTTTTGGTAGTTATTGAGTAGTAAGGAAAAGAACATTTTTAGGTGCCAAAAACAGATTCTTTCAACGTCTCAAAATTATTCCAGTATTAGATTATCTATTCGAAACTCCTACATGAATGTATGAATGTTGCATGTCTGTCACAAAAACAAGATTACATTCCAACTAAATAGTTTTTGTTAATGTGTGGATAGCAGGGTTCAGATCTCTACACTGACAAACTGTTAAACCACAAACTGACCACTGTGGTGACAAACTTAAACAGCAATAAAACATTTCTATGAAAAGCCACTGATCTGTAGCAAGATCTAGATCAGAAACATTTCATTTCATTGTGTTCAATAATAATTGAATATGTTCTCAAGACAAAGATATTTTGTTCAATTTTAACTGAAATTTCAACAGGACATTTTTTCCTTCCAACATGCTCTTGCAAAATGTGTGTCAATTTGCATAACAATTAATATGGAGTTGCAAAGGTATTTACACTTTTTATTGTAACCTCGTTAGTGTGCAATTGTTTTTACTTTTGTCTATTAAAATAACCTCATATTGTGCAGTGTAATTATTAGATTTTTGTGCAAAGTTGAACCCATAAATTATTGTTATATTTATTATTATAATTATTTTATAATTATTTTTATTATTATAAAACTGTTTAATCTTAGGTAAATGCACAGGAACCATATGGATTGAACTGGATGCCAAGTAAAAATAATCATTAAGAAGTAAACAATGAATTGTGTTACAGCTATTTTTTATTTTTATCCATTTAGGACATACCTGTTCATTTCAAACAATATATTCATACTCACTGATATCCATATTACACAATACTAGAGTGTATTAAAATCTGTTCATGTGTGTTCCTAATGACTTTCATCTACCTATATTCTTAAAAGATTCCGTATCCGAAAAGTACAGATACTGATCTCATTTCATGATTATAACAAAGAAATACTGTCACATAATAATAATAATAATAATAATAATAATAATAATAATAATAATAATAATAATAAAAACAACGTTTAATTTGCTAATAGATGCATAACCATCTGACAACTAGAACACCACATTTCATTATTGACCTTTCAAGTGCAGAAGCACAGCTCTCATGTTGTAATCACTTTACTTTCTTAACTTCCTGGACACATGCAACTGAAGCTCTGGGAAAAATTCTAATGTTAGCAGATGATTCAACCATAATAGGTCTAATATATCAGGTGTCAGCTATGGTGCCTCTATTCTCATTCACTCTTTCACTCCCTCTCTCTTTCTCTCTCTTTCTCACTCTCTGAAATATCACTTGTACATACGTATTTAGAATCTTTGCAACAACACTTGAAAATTAGCTCAGATACCTCCCATTTCTCTTGACTGTTGCTGAGATGTTTTTACACATTGACAAGAGTGCAATTATAGAAATGTTTATTGATTGAACACGATTTGGAAAGGTACACACAAGAGCAAATACCAAGCCAAGAGGTACAAGGCCTGCTGAGCTTAGAGACGGGATTGTTGCAAGGCAGAGATCAGAGATCCTGTGGGGAGAGTGAACAAAGTTCCAGAAGGCAACTGTTTTAAAATATATTGTTAAATATTGTTAAAATTCACTGTTCCCTAAATACACTAATCTAGCAGGCTATGCATTTAGCAACTATTAACAGAGAAAACTGGCTAGTAAGTATTAATGACTGACTAATTTGACTCTTGATTCTTTGAGTAATATACTACTTTTGGATGGAATCATAAGTGCTGCTGAGGATGGCTTAATAAAGACAACCTCTAAATACAAGAGACACACAGTGGAGGGTAGCACTTAAAAACCATGAAGATGGATTAGGAATTAAATTGTTACAAACGATTAAACACTCAAACCTCCATCAGTGTACAGTTGATCAAAAAAATAGGCCTGATGTTAAAAATATAACACATTTCTAAGTTACAAATTGTATAATAATTAAATACCTAATCTGAAAAAAAGTTGAGAGGAGATGAGGATGAGCATAAAAAAAACAATACCCCATGCACACTGTCCTTGCTCATTTCTGTACATAAATAAATGACAACAACAATAACTGTTTCTTAAACTCAGAAAACCTTGAGAAACTTTGTGAATCAATTCATACCAAGAAAGCACCAGAAAAGTAATTACCCTTGAAATCTATCATTATTCACCTTTCAGCAGGATTGTACATTTCACAAGTAACTGTCATATCTATAGCCCACCTAATTTAACCAAGTGATTCATGAGGGAAGTTTCATTTTAGCACTTTGCAGTAAGCAGTAACAAAAATGCAAAGGCAGGTTGAAAGAAAAATATGCACTGGGGATTAAAGGAAAATATGAGAGAAAAAGAGAGAGAGAGTGATCATGATGATGACTAACACAGACTCGATATCTTTTCATATGTCAATCATTTCATTCATAGTATTAATTGCAATTAAACAATTAAGCAGTTAGTCAAGTCAAGAGTCAAATAGCTTTTACTGTCATTTCAACCATATATAGCTGACGCAGTACACAGTGAAATGAGACTATGTTCCCCCAGAACCCTGATGCTACAATAAACAACATAGAGCTACATCACACAACATAGAGCTACATAACCAAACACAAGGCAAATGACTAAAGTAAGTGTCCTCGCCACAAAAATATTTCAGACAGACAACACAAAACACATAATCGCACAGACAAATAAATCTACAGTATAATGCTTTACAGTACAATGTGCGAAGAGAGAACTGTATACAAGAGTTTATTTGTAAACATGATCACAATGTTGTGCAAAAACAGCAGTAACAGCAGTCGAGAGGTGCAAAACAGCATGTAAACAGTATAATAGGATTATATAACATGGGTGGTGGAATGGATTGAGATGAGTATTAAGTGTGTGTTGAGTTCAGGTTGTACAGTTCAGTAACACACAGTAAAGTGTGTGTGTGTGTGTGTGTGTGTGTGTGTGTGTATGTGTGTGTGTGTGTGTGTGTGTGTTTGTACAGTTCTGTGTGTTGAGAAACCTGATGGCTTGAGGGGAAAAAACTGTTGCACAGTCTGGATGTGAAGCCTGAATGCTTCAGAACGTCTTTCTCGATGGCAAGATGGTAAAAAGTGTGTGTGAGGGGTGTGTCGGGGTCGCTCACAATGCTGTTGGCTTTGTGGATGCAGCGTGTGGTGTAAACGTTCTTGATAGAGTGGAGAGAGGCTCAGATTATCTTCTCGACTGTCCTCACTATCCTCTGTAGGGTCTTGCGATCCGGGATGGTGCAGTTCCAAAACCAGGCAGTGATGCAGCTGCTCAGGATGCTCGCAATGGTCCCTCTGTAGAACATGGTTAGGATGGGGGAAGGGAGATGGGCTTTCCTCAGCCTTTTCAGGAAGTAGAGGTGCTGCTGGGCTTTCTTGGTGGAGGAGCTGATGTTAAGTGACCAAGTGAAGTTATCCACCAGATGAACACCATGGAATTTGGTGCTCTTTACGATCTCCAGGGAGGATCTATCGATGATGGGTGGAGAATGGCCGCTCTGTACTCTCTTGAAGTTAACAACCATCTCCTTGTTTTTGTCAATGTTCAGAGACAGGTTGTTGGCTTTTCACCAGGTTGTTAACTGTTTCACCTTCTCTCTGTCATTCTTACTTATGAGACCCACCACGGTCGTGTCATCTGCAAAGTTGATAATCTGATTCGAGCTGTGCATTGCTACAGAGTCGTGAGTCAGCAAAGTAAACAGCAGTGGGCTGAGCACACAGCCCTGAGGGGCTCCGGTGCTCAGTGTGGTGGTGCTGGAGATGCTCTTCCCGATCCGGACTGACTGAGTTCTCCCAGTAAGGAAGTCCAGGATCCAGTTGCAGAGATATTTGTTCAGGCCCAGTAGGCTCAGCTTCTCGATCAGGTGATGAGGAACAGCTGAGGGATTGCTCGGGACAGTTTGGCCCTTGCTGTTTTTAAGGCCATCTCGTCCCCTGCTCTGAGGGCAGAATCTCTAGATTTTAACAGCACACACACTTTTGCTGTCATCCACGGCTTCTGGTTGGAGCGTGTGGTGATGGTCTTGGAGATAGTCACCTTGTCTGATGTAGCTGGTCACTGATGATGTGTACTCCTCTAAGTTGATGGAATCGCTGTTGGTTGAGGCCTCCCTAGACATGTCCTAGTCAGTTCAATTAAAAAAGTCCGGAAGAGCAGAGGTCACTAATAGCCCCATAGAGTTTACACAGTGCCTACTTAGCATTAGCGCTGGGGGGAATGTACACTCTGACTAGTAAAGCAGTGGTAAATTTCCGTGGTAAATAAAATGGCCTGCACCCTACAGTCACAAACTCCCCTAGAGATGAGCAACAGCTAAAGACAAGCACAGAGTACTTGCACCTTTCCATATTGATATAAACACTTAAAGATCCAAGCCAACAGCCAGGTCCATGTCTTATTTTTACTATAAAAAAACACACTGTACAGAGTAGCACCTGAATGGCGATAATCAAGCAAAAGCTGCCAGTTACCAATCATGTGTGGGAAGAGACACAATATTCAAATTAAAATGTAATGTCTCGCCTTGAGAAAGAAATGCATACATTGTGGCTTGAGGAATGTGTACAGAGAACCTTTGAATGAGCAATGGCTCTAAGTCTGCCTTGTAACACTTACTTACTCACTCTCACACACATCCATCAAAAAGGGGAATTTTCTCAAACTAAGCTGCAAATTTAGCAGAATCATAACAACAGGTCAAGACTGTAATGCTGTTATGCTTGATTAGAATCAGGTGTATGGTGTTTCCCCGATCCCTTCTTCAACAAAACCACAATATCCGGTGCATACTATCACTCTCACTCACACTCACACACACTCACACTCACACACACACACACACACACACACACACACACACACACACACACACACACACACACACATCATCATCATCATCATTATCATCATCTCTGCCTCACTCTACCTCCTAATAGCCTAGTGTTATAATTTTGTGCTGTTTTATAAAGGATTATAGTGCAAGAATTCTCTGTCTAAGCCGAAACTCTAGAAACCGTTTAAAAACAAGCACATCTTAAGTTATAAATAAGAAGCAATTGCAGTAAACCTCAGTGAACATGTGGATTACACACAAAACCTGTGCAGCGAAATTGACAATTTATTTGCTGATTAAGGAACATTTTAAATACATCCTGTTTCCCCGTCTAATTTTAGTATTACATTAAAATTCTTACAACATCTGATTCAATTAAAGAAGTGAAAACTGAACCTCAGCAAACAAAAGCAAATCTGTATTGAAAATGTAATTTTTTAAATAATAATAATAATAATAATAATAATAATAATAATAATAATAATAATAATAATGCTTAATTAATGTTTATCTTGAATCCAAATAGGTTTTGAAAGTGTGTAAAAAAATGCTTCTTCTAAGCATTCTTTCTCAAAGCGCTATATACCATCCAACTAGCATAGCAGCATGTGGTCAGCAACAAGCAGGAACTGGAAAATGGAAGCAATTTGGCTTCTGATAGCCAAAGGATGACCTGACAGGCAGTGACCCCAAAAGCAACACACACACACATACACATACACACACACACACAATCTGGGTGTTCCAATGGGTGACAATCAAAGTTCCAATTGTGACACTTATAGGTTTTGTGAGGGAAATGCAAAACCCTAAACAGAGCAATGTGACTTCAGTTAGCTCACAGCATTTAAAATAAAACAAAAACCTTTTCTTCAATAGCACCCCCTTTATCTTTTCAAGAAAGCAAATAAATAATTAATTGCATTTAATTTGCTTCGCTTATCACACAAGTACAGTTGTCAATAAGTTTAAAATATTTACTTTTATAATGTTAAAAGTTTTTTATTAATTGTAAATAGTGAATCTTTTCCACTTCAAATGTATCTTATGTTAACCCTAGCCTAAGAATAAGCTTAGAACCAAAATAAAATCTTTGGGCTTTTTTTTTTTCTTCTTTTCAAAACTAAGTTTTTTTTTTTTATGTTCATTGTGGTCAACTTGTCAATTATTCCTGTTTCCTTTCCACCAAGATTGAAACAACACGCACACACACACACACACACACACACACACACACACACACAATGTTCAGTCCCATTGTAGAGGATCTACAGTAGTGTCCCCTGTGTCACTTGTTCCACACTCCTACTTCAGATCCACTTCAAAAGATGGAAAAAGTGTGAGATGAACAACAAAGAGATATGTGGTGTTGAAGTAAGATTTGGAAAAGGGAGAACACCTCTTATTTTTATGAGGGTTTGATAGAACAGTTCCAACATGAAAAAAAATCAACAAAGTGTTTATAAAGACACAGTGTGTCGCTGGAGCAAATATGCCTGATTGCGAGCCATAATGATCTGCAAAGTGTAATATGTACTTTCTTCATGACGACTAAATTATTCTGTCAAACAGCAGGTTTATGCATGTGTTTCACAGACATGAAAGTCATTTTACGATCACATTCAACGCCCAACAAAACGAACAAAGCTATGAGACATTTCACACAATTACTACTCTGATTGTAAAAAAAACAGCTTTCTCTGTAAAACTACCAGACACACCCTCCTCAGCTGCTTTTATCACTGAGAATGAGGTCACAGCACATAGTTTGTCAATCATCCCAATCAACCCTCAGGTAAAGTCAAGTTATAAACAGACAGAAAGTGACACTCAGACGCACAGAAACAAAGCAGTTACTCAGACAGGTATACTATACTGACCTTAAGCTCCTGCAGGCAAATCCCTTTCAAGACTTAAGAATATTTCGCAGAAAAAAAGATCTGGCAGATGACTAATTTGTCTGCACCCTTCTCATTTGTAAAACAAAAAAAAAAGGCCAGCTATACAATATTCTTCAATTTCTAAATATTTTTTTCTTACAGAAATAAAACGTCAGGTATTTAAACTCAATATTCAGCAATCAGTGAAATTTGGTGGGGAATGATGTGATGTTCAGAACCACTGATTTTTTTATCACTGTTTCCTCAAAGTCTATTGCATATCTCATATTTGAATTTCTGTATCTGTGCATTACACAAAGAGGTTAAGTGCTAATTAATTATTCACATAAAACCTAGACAATAATTTAGGCTTTAGCCTTTTTGCACAGCTTCCATGTTAATTGTTGTGCCAATGTGGTTGTGCTTGTGGGAGTCTATTTCAGCCTAAATCTGATTGCGCTAGTCCCAAGTCGATGTGCTGTAATTTGGGAACGTTGTAATGTTCTAAAAATTATCTACATGTAAATAGCACCATGAAACTGTGAGTTAGGTCGGAGAAGGTTGGTTTGACCTTAAGTCATTCATTTGCAATGTTAAGTCAGCCTTATGCTTTTATGAGGGTCATGGGACTTAGAACTTCAAAAGTCTTTTTGTTTAGTTTTTTATTACAGGGAGCATTTCAATGAAAAATAATTATAAATGTCTTCTTTTTAAATGAGCAGATTTCTTTTTTATCAAACAGATTTTATTTATATTTGTGTCCTCATAAGACTTGCAACTTTGCCATGGTTCATGCAATTCCCAAATGTGTGTTGCAAAAATCTCCAAACTTTTGTGAGTTTTTGTCAGTGTATATGTATGTATGTTGGTCTGCAAACACTTCAAGTTATTCTGAACTTGTGACTCTGTGACAGCATTTTGCTACAGCTTGAAAATGATTTTAATATGTTCTTGTCTTTCTTTGGGACATGTCATGTAGTTGTAACTGTTAAACTGGACTTAACAGATTCAAGATTTAATTTTGGGAACACTGTAGGTATAACAGAAACACACCCCATCAGAACACCAGTCCAATGCAAGGCACATGTCACACACACACACACACACACACACACACACACACACACACACACACACACACACAGAATTTTAGCTGGATTTTACTAGCTGCATAAAAAGACCAATTAATTTCCCATATTTAATCCAATCTGTTTAAAAACTGAATATCCTGTGTGACTAATCTTCTCAGATCTTTTGACCCAATGATAGAAGTTGTCATTTGTACAGCATGGAAATGAATCACCACCACAAATGGTGGTGTTTGTGTGTGTGTGTGTGTGTGTGTGTGTGTATACGCACGGTGCATGTGATTCCCTAGAATGTGGAGCGCTGGCAGGGAAACAGGCATACTGTTTGTAGTAGCCATGAATCATGTCGGTCACATTAACAGAAGCTGAATATGGACCAGTGAAAGCTCGTGCCTCCTTCAGCTGCTGACTTTCTCCCTGTCTGGCCTCTGGTCATGACTGAATGCCATACTAATTGAGTTTTGAAAGGTCATGTACTACTAATCAATTGCACAATAATATTCAACACATATGATTAGCTCATGATTACTTAAATTATTGTTTCCATTCAGGGAATTTTTATTAGGTCACTTTCTTTTTATATGCACTTGAAGAGAGTGGTCTGTCCACCATATGGTCTGTTATTTTTTTAATAATGTTACTGTGATTGGGACCACTATCAAAGTTGTGTAAATAAGTTATAGCTCTTATATAAGCTTTAATGATCGATCATTTGAATTGCATGGATTTAATCCGAACCCCAGCATTTTCCATTGAACCAGGACAAACATATTATACATAATATTTCAAAAATAAAGATTTAGAACCTGTTTGGGTTCAATAAATGGGTTTGAACTTGGGATGTCCCCGACTAAGGATTTACATAGTTGAATCAGCATCGTCAAGTCCTGCCCCTAGTCAACTGATAGTCGAAGTGTGTGTGTGTGTGTGTGTGTGTGTGTGTGTGTGTGTGTGTGTGTGTGTGTGTGTGTTATAGAAACTGTCCATGCGCATGGTGCATGTTGCCCTGTCCTCTGACTTTCTAATTAGGTATTGAAAGGTACATCCTGATTTCAGTTTCTTTGCGAAAGTGTCCATTATTAAAGTTGCAATAGAAAAACAAATACAACTTTAAAAAAAAAAGACAATCCCTGTTTCATAAAGTTAGTTTCATAAAACAAAACAAATAAAAAAAAAAAAAATTAGTCAATTTTCATTATGCAAAATTTTATATTTACAGCATGGGTAATGATACTGCCTGATAAGTATGATCCTGAGCTTGGTTTTACTAGCATTGTGGAGTTTCATATGTTCTCCACATGTCTCCGTGGGGTACTTCTAAATTCTCTGGTTGCTTTAAACTGCCTGAAAACAAGCCAGAAGTTGAATTGATTAAAATTTATATTTTATAAATGGCAACTATGTAGTGCATGATGCCCTGCAGAAATCACTTTCAGAAAGTTTTTATGTCACATGCTCAGTGTTTCTGAAATATGCTCCAGTACATTCGCTCTTCAAGATGAATGAATAAATAAAAACTTTATATGGGTAAATTCCTTTTAAATTAGATAAGCACACTGCTACACATTATCTGTGTGTGTGTGTGTGTGTGTGTGTGTGTGTGTGTGTGTGTGTGTGTGTGATTTTCTCTACTCATATCCTTAAAACAAATTCTTGAGATCTCTGTATTATTTTAGTGTAATTCTACAGCCTAATATGCCAAGGCACATATAGCTTGTCCTTTATGCCACACACATTCACGATTTCACACAGGAATCAGGAATCCATTTTTACTGCCATTTTTACCACTGCAGATTACACACTATGGGTCATTTCTCTGCACTAAAACATTCCAAGGTTCAGAGTCAAAATGTACCAGAGTACAGCCATAGAGCGAAACAGATTATGTAACATTTTACCTGTTAATATGTCTGAGTCTGTATGCACTTGGGTGGGCTCAGTTAACACTTAAACAGCATGAGACGCTCGCTAAATTGCAAACTAATGACAGACTACATGATGCAGACTGTCTGGAAAACATACTTTAACAAACATGGTCAACAGATGGAGTATGTATTCTTTTTTAATGAGTTGCTCCGCACTGAGAGAGCAAAGAAATGTGAAATCAGGTTTACGTGACATTTCTTCAGCAGATTTTGACACTTTCTTTTCGGCATTAATAATAATATTTTCTAAATTAATAAAACCAATACCAATGAATATAATCAATGTTATCTTCTGTCAGATGAGATAAAAATGTCCATTTAAAGATTATATTCTGAGTTAATTGGGAGATTTTTTACATTCTTGAATTTGAATTCATTTTTACTGCAAGGGTGAAGCAATGCTACAAGATGAAGACACATTAAAAACATTTACAAATCTATTATGTACCTAAATCTCAGACAAAAAAGGCTCTGGCTTTGGTCATCCTTCAGAAAAGACAGGAGAAAACACAACGGCCAATAAAATATGTGCATGAGACAACAATGTACACCTGACATTCCTGTTTCGGTGCTGACATTTCATTTCACTTCACTTTTCTGAATGTCAATTCAGGAAAGAAAATGCCTTTTAACACCTCTGAGGTTCTGTAAAATATTTGTTGATATTGAGACATGCAATTAATTACGTAGCTGCTTTTATATTTTAGCTAGAACGTGTTTTGCAAACATTATTGATTTAGATTTAAAAAGTTTAAGGTCCTTAAGCATATAGTGGTGCTAAAGTGTGAAATTCAGTGGTGCAAGACACCTAGAGGGGCCTTAATCTGTTAACACCATCACATTCATCATCTCGTAGATTGCTAACTAATGACGAGTTGTGCCTCTGCTTTAGCAATGCACAACTACCTGATATCCTGTAGCTTTAATGTATTCTGTAAATCTGAGTCCAGCATGCTCTGTCTCCACTACTTCTACTTTAGATTGCTTCTTAATGTTTGAGAAAAGACATTCTTGCTAACAGAGAAAAATTAGCTTCATTAGTTATGTGTAAAATTGCTGTTGGGTTCTTTTTCCTATAAAGCAGTGAGGAAACAATATCTACCTCTGACATGACACACAGCTGCTAACTGCGAACAGGACTAAAATTAAGCATCAAGCAACAAATTAACACCAGAACTGCTAAGCACGTCACAAGCATTTCAGGTTATCATATTAAATTGGTTTCCTTTCAGGAACTTGAGCTGCATCAACAAAGCTTTGGGAACACTTCTGCATGTCAACGTTCTGAATCACATGTGTAATCTGTGGAACGGAAAGGTGCGAATTCACCGACGGGGTGATGTCATGACCAGAAAGCTAAATAAAATGCACATGTGGTGGAGTCGGCGCTAGCGTATGTTCGCTCAGGAAGCGCTCTGTGTTGTGTCTGTGTGAGAAAAATAGAAAAGAAAAAAAGAATATAAGAGAAAAAAAATCTTCCCCCCACTTTATCATGAGGGGGGATACACACAGTGTGTGTGTGTGTAGCTTGCCTGGGAGGGGAGCATGCTCAATCGGCTCTTGAGGGAGCCGACTGCGCTCATTGTGGCCGCATGTCCATGTTACTTACAGTTACTGGTATTCTTCTGGTTATCTCCTCCCTAAAGAGGGTCGACCACCTTCAGGCTCTCTTTGTGGCACCGTCTCTCCTGGAGTTTATCCCAGACATGGCCAGTGCCTTTCTCTACTCCAGACCGGTGTATGTTTGAAAGGTGTCCTCGGTTTACCCACGACCTGTCCTGATTCAGGCATTCTATCCTCATCTCTTTTAGGTCCCAGACCAGGAGAAGCTAAATAGGCTCGTCTGCTATGGTCCCTATAAAAAAGGGACTCCCTGCGAACAACCAGACCCTCAACAGGTAGATTATGGATGCTATCTCATCCGGTCTCCCCGCACCTTTCGGAGTCAGAGCTCACTCCACTTGGTGTGTGGCGGCCTCTAAAGCCTGGCCTTCTGGAGCATCACTCCAAGACATTTGCATTGCTGCGGGCTGGACCACCCCCGCTGACCTTTAACAGGTTTTCATTCCCAAAGAGATGTTGATGCAGCTCTAGTTCCTGATGCGCAACCCCTGGTTCCCTGCAGTGCATCCTTCCATTGCAGAAGCTAGCGCTGTCTTCATCACAAGTGCTTTTTATAGCTTCCTGGTTGTGACGTCACACCGCCGGTGACGTCGAGCCTTTCTGTTAGACAGATTCCACACGTGATTCAGAGGACACGTGGAAGCGTTCCCAAAGTGATTTTGACACAGCGTCTCGTTCCCTTGGGAAACAAGGGTTATACGCAGCCTAGAGATGCTTTAGAGCGGAGGTTTAAATGTTAGCTATAGAGATGAGTTAACACTAGACTTCCTGACCATTAATGACTAACGTTTATGAAACCTTTGGATACTAGCAATTACTCCAAACTATTGTAGTTGTAGATCTCCCTGTCTTCCTTCAATTACCTTGCACTTCTTGTTAACTGGATTATATAAAAAAAAAAAATTACAAAATGAAAGTTTGGTGATAGGGAAGGGCATCAGAAAAAGTCACTTCCAGGGTAACACAAAAGAGAACTGATAAAGGAATGCTTCTGTAATGCTTCTGTGATATGCAGGATAGATCTTTTATTTAATACTTTGTTCTTTTTTTCCCTGCAACTGTCTATGGATTAAAACTAAGCCTTTTTCTTCAGTGTCTGATCCTGATCCACTTCTTCATGCATAACACTGAGCATCACATATCCAACAGAATACAACATTTATCATTTATATATAAAAAAAAAA
>MU551707.1:3050354-3062854 GCA_024362625.1 Silurus asotus
AAAAAAGATATATATATAAAAAATAATGCGCTATTAATGGATATCCTGAGACTTTTGAGCAATTTACATGTCAGGAGACTAACAAATTGACTAGGCTTGTGAATGCTTTTGCTTTCGAAAGCATTCACATATTTAATAAAAATCATGTAAAATAACGGCTGTTAAATATTAAAGACTATATTGAAAAACCTATTCAAAAGACAACGCTATATTAATATTAATAAGACCACCTATTGATTGGGGGAAAAACAGATCTCTATAACAGGAGGAAGAGTGATAGTGTATGTCTATGCTAGCCAACACAGCAATGACTGAATGGTTTAATGCACACTGCATAAAGAAGACACTTCTTTCGTTTACAATATTTCGCTGGCATTGTGTACTTTTAAGCTCATTGTGTGAGCTTTGCCTTTTATTGACTATTGCTTACATCTCTAAATGTAAATTACTTTGCCATTAACACACGAGTGTTTACAGGGGGTTTAATCAATACGCATACCTCAGCATGAATGTTTTTGGGTATTAGTTTTTTTTGCTTTTTACTTTTATATCAATTACATCAGAGCATTGGGCACTTTCCGAATGTTATCTGTCATAAAGACAAACTTGAGTCAGTGGAACATATATAGCAATAGGTATATATACCCAATACCCAGAAAATTCAAATATTTACCCAAACTGTAAGTGATCAGGCTTCCAGAAACATGCTCTGTGGTGGTGGCTGTGCATCTTATTAAGTTTGTAAATGTGGGAGGGCGTACTTTCCAGCAGTATGTGTTTATGCATATGCACTGGGGCCCACTGACTCTAACGCTCATCAACACACTGCTTTTAGAAAACAGTCTGGGTCAACACAGGTGGGTAATACCCACACAGCACCACTGTGTGTGCTATGTGCTATGGTTTAATGGAAAGAGAGAGAGAGAAGAAGTAAGAAAAACATAACTTGTAAATTATATGTAGAAGTAATGCATCAGAGGTAAATGCATTGACAGCCATGCAATTAATAGAAAAATGGAACGTGTAGGAACCAGCTGTGTGTGCGTCTGCGGTTCTGTGCAGGTAGTACAATGATATCAGCAGGAAGTGATGTCATGGCTTCACCTAAAATGCATACATTTGCTTTTAACAACCCATGACCCATTTCCTTCTCACTAACTCACCTGTTATTTTTCCCTCACCGCCCACCTTCTATATCTTTTAACATTTCTCCTTTAAAGAACCTGTAAGCCAAACTGATTTCCATTTGAGAGCTAAATGACAAAATAAGGGCTTACACTATGGTACATTACAGTACATCTGCATTTTCAGTATGGGAGACAAACAAGTAGTTACTAAAGATGTTCTGTTCCGTAAAGATGTGTTTGTTAGTCAATCATATATTCTAAAAGTTTTAAAAGGTCATGAAAGAACAGATTGTATCATCTTTAAAAGTTAAAAGGAAAGGGGCCAGGGAAGGGGGAGGAGTAGAAGTACAGAAGCAGAGAGAGCGAGAGTGAGAGTGAGTGAGAGAGAGAGAGGGAGAGAGAGGAGAGAGAGAGAGAGAGAGAGAGAGAGAGAGAGAGTCAGGTCTCCATCTGACTGAGAGTCTGGAAAGGCAGAGAGCTCCATTCCAAAACACAGGGATTACATAACTCATGGAAACTGGCCCAAAGGAGGCCAACAAGTCTGTCTCTGTGCTGGAGACTGGCCACACACACAGACACACACACACACACACACACACACACACACACACAGCTGACAGCTTTCACTTCCCTAACCAAGAGCAGAACTGAAGGGAGGCTCTCCAGGGGTAACAACATCTTATTTTTCACACTTGTATTTCTGTACAAGCCACTCCTGCAATGTTTAGTTAAATGATAATAAATTCTTTTATAAAATAAAATGCATACAAAGATTCACATTTTTAAACCTACTTATGCCACTGCTGCTTAAAAACCTGGTTTATATGTTTTCATTGCTCCTAGTTTCAGCTCCAAACCTCTCTCAAAACATTTAGCTATGTCCTAATATCTAAGGTCATTATTTTTTATTATATAAAATCCCTTTAGGTGTTTAAGAATAATTAACTTTTAACACAAGCACAACAGACAAAAGTTAAGGTAAAGGTTAGCAATATGACAAAAAACACCATATCACAATACCTGATACACAAAACAAATATATTTCTATGATACACAATATGGATCATAAAATACAGGTTTATTAACATGCAGTTTTACACAAAAAAAGCACTGTGATGTGATTATAATCATTTTCAGTGGAATAAAGTTGTTTCCTAGATGTAGCATAAGTTCAATAAGCTTATCGCAATTAATAGAATCGTCATACAGATGATTTTATTGTATTTCTCCATCTGAAATTAGCTCCTTTTACACCACTGCAGCTTTTTGAATAAACATATTTTGAAATAAAAAAAAAACATTGAATTCACTGACAAATGAGAAAATGTTAATCTAAATCAAGTATATATTTGGCAATTTGTGCAACACTTGGAATGTAATGTAAACCATATACAAAAACTTGGAAACATTGTTTTAAGATGTAGCATTTTTTACTCGTGATTATGTTGCACAACAGTGATTTACACTTTAAGTAATCTATGTATTTATCCATTTTTTATAATACATATCCCACACAGGAAAGCCTTGAGCCTATTCCAATGAACTTGGAAATCAAGGCAGGGGAGCTTTTGTGCACAAACTCATTCAGATTCTACAGACAAGTTAGAAATTCCTATCAGCCTACAACACGTACTTTTAAACTGGGGGGGGGTGGAACCTGGTGTAATTTGGAGTATAGGAAAAATACACAAACTCTCTGGACACAGGATGGAGGTAGTAAAAGAACCCAAAAAATTGGAGGTGTGAGAGATTTATGTGTAATATATAACAAATAAATGAATTTAGACAAAGAATAGATTTAGGAATATATCTATACTTACACTTTGCAAACATTGCTTTTTTTATGATTTTTTCCACATGAATTTATGGTCAGACCAATTGATGAGAAGATCATTCATGTCTAAAACACAGGAAAATCTATAGCAAATAGAATAAACCAAATAAAAAAATAATTACACAAACGTTAAAAATTATTATGAACCTCTTTCCAAAATTGCATTCTGTGTCCTTTACACTAATGCAGGTAAAAATCCTAACACAGCTGTAACCATCTCAATCTGTAATCTGTGAATGCATCTCTCAGTTTCTGTCTCGTGTTTATTCCTGTCTGTCTTTCATAGGTACCAGGTTTTTTCTTTAATTATAGCTAAAACAAAAGCTCACAATGTTGAACAACATTTTGAAAATACAGTTTGGAAAAGCTTTACAGTTATTGTATGGGACTTAAACACAGTCTCAAGTCTAGGCTTGACTAGTCTATGGTAGACTAGCTTTTAGCCTTTCAAGTCTAGGCTAAAAACATATTTAGTCAGTAAGATTTTCTTAGGTAAAGAATCAGATTTAAAGTGATAATGGATATTGAGGGTTTTTGTGAATGGGGATATTTGGGTACTGTTGTCCCCCCACTCTCATGTGTTCACTTAGGTTTGCTGCTGGTGCTGTGGCAGGTCATCTCTTCATCCCTCATGACTTTGTTATCTTCTGGCTTTTCTTTCCATTTTACCTATGCTGCCATAACTTGTCTTGCTAAAGTCCCTACCAGCACCCTGATCACACTGTACAGTGTCTTTAACTTTATGTAACAATAAAAATACTTTACATTATTATCTATTTTTCCTTGTCATCCCTCTACTATTCTTCTCTCTCTCCCTCTCTCTCTCACACACACACACATACACACACTGTTTGGTTGAACATGCTCCTGAGAGACCAGTGAACAGAGCTCCTGTCCCGTTCTACTTTTTGGATCTGCCTAATATCCCAATGACTCTGTTTGGAGTTCTCTTCAATTGGAGACCACTTTGTTAAGCTAAGGATGGTTCCACATGAACAGATACATGAAGTTCCCATTTGAGTGTGGTTCTTAAGGTTTCTCGCTCATATTGTCTCAGGATTTATTTCTTGCTATCGTTTATTTCTTGCTATATTGCTGATTAGGGATAAAATTATAAGGAACAAACTGATAGACACTAAACCTGCACATTCCAAATTTATAACCTCTTTATCTCTGTAAAGCAGCTTTGGGACAATGTCCAATGTTGACAGTGCTATACGTATCAAACTGTATTGAATTAAATTAAACAGCCACATTTAAATACGTGTATGATAAATAAGAGAAACAGATTAAAGTTCACCTGTCAATTAAAAGCCAAATCTTTCTATTTTGAAATAATATGCATAATATTCAAACAAAATATGCATGCTATATATATAGAGGCTAAGGTGTTAAAACAGACATTTAATTATTCATGGTTGTGACTCACATTAACATTTTAGCACTAATCACTCCATTACCTTTAAGTGATATAGACTGTTTCATCCTAGACTCATTTTTAATGAAGCATGGCTAATCAAAACTAATGTATATATAAAAATTCCTGTTTGATTAACACATTCAAAGATATAATCTAATGATAAATAATTGTGTAACCTATTTTCAGAAATTAAAACCAATCTTTTTTCTATTTACATACTTCAATCCTGTCTTTTCTTTTAGCAGGATAATTGACTCTTGGTTAGAAATTTACTGACTGAAGGTTTTCCAGATCTGACAACATCTAGATAAATATTCTAGATGTTTCCAGTGATGGCGTGAGGCTACATGACAGGGATGATTCTAGAAAATTATATTAGGGTGGGCTGGTACAAATAATAGAAGGGCAATCAGTGGTAATGGCCCCAACACCCAATCCAGTTCTTCCCATAACTAATATTTACAAAATTTACAAAAATTCTAATTGAAATGGAAACTGAAGTGATTATGAAAACCCTTTTTTAAAAATGTACACCTTTTATATTTATTTAAACTTTAAACTCCATAAATCTTGTTTTTATTTCGATCAGATTAGTTCTCAATTGAAATTCAATTTTAATCAACTTATCAAGCCTATTTTTAAACTTCAGAACAAAATCTTAATATTATATGAAAAGTTTTTTTTTTTACTTTTATAGAACCTTTTTCATTTTTTTTTTATTTCTAAATTCATTACTTAACAAATAACAGCATAAAACACATTTTTTAACAATGATTACAAAAAAATTTAATCTGTTTTTTTATTTGTTTTCTCACTTTATTACTTTATAGCCAACAGCACCATAAACTTTATTGTATTGTTTATCAGTTATATCCCAATGTATTTGTTATGGATTTCTCATGATCTCTCATGATCTTCCTTTTATGTAACAAAGTGTGATGATAGAAGGGTAGGACTCTTGACAGTTTGGAGAAGGAACTCTGGAAGATTATGCTGAAGACACACCAACTCCCAGGTCTTCAGCCATTGTCGTGTGCGCTACCAAGAATTTTTAAATGAATGGTATACATAACCAAAAGCAAGCTTTGGGTAATAAGCTAATATTGGCTGGGATGGAGTGTCGTTATTGAATTCGCTAACTGCCTGAACTGGACATATAGTATAAAAAAACCTCACATCACACGTCAAGTTGTAACAGTTGAATAAAGTGTAATAAATGTCAGATAAACAGTTAATATGTTTTGTTATATTAATAGGTTTATTTGTTAGCTGCTGCACAACAATCACAAACTGAGAAAATTAGACAAAAATTAGACAAAAAAACATATGGAGCTTGTTAGCCTGTCAGACTGAAAGTAATGTAAGGTAGGGGTGAAAAACTATTCTGTGCTGCTGGGGCGGGGCTTTGGGTAGGGGCGGGGCTTTGATTATGAGTGGTGCATTCTGATTGTTGTTCATTATTTGTAGACTGTAGCTGTAGACTGCTGCTGGCCTTGCTACATGATCACTTTTTCAGCTTTTTCAATTCTTTTCCAACATAAAATCTCTAAATATTCTTGATGGTTACACTAGATAAAATGTAATTTAATAACTTTACGACTTCACTACTTTCCTTCTGGAATATGGAAGGAATAGAAAGTTAAATGCTGTGCAGATTTGTTTCAACACTGTTGAAATTCAAAACAAAAAGACAAAAACACAGGTTTTCTTAAAAGGCAAAAAAAAAAGGAGAAAGTTTTAAGAATTGGAGAGGTAAATGGTTTTCATTTATTTATTAATTTTTCACTAATAAACTATAATTTTTTATATATAGGAATCATACTGAATACAAACACACTACAGTACACACACATCCATGTCTTCAGCACTGCCCATTTTATACTATTATTTTATTATAAATATATATAACCGTTTACTTGCTGTTTTGCACAGGTTTTTGTGTTTACATTCGTGTTTATATTTACAATTACACTGTTGTTTACAGTTCTCTTTTGCACATTGTAGTGTCTTGTGTCGTCTGCACTGTTTGCACTCGGTTACACACTATGCACTTTATTTGGCGAGGACAACTTACTTTAGTTTTACAAGAATTTACACCCGAATTTTTACAAGAATTACACCCAAAGCTATTTATTTTACATATCTCTATGTTTTACGGTTAGCAGCATGTTTATGGGATAAATTTGTAACTTTTACTTCATTGCAGAGATCTTTGGGTGATATTGATTTTAAATATTATTTTCTGTTGATATCAGAAGCCTGTTTATAAACATATATAGCCTGTTGGTAAAATATAGAATGTTTAAAAATCCTGGTGCAGAAATGCAGATGTAGGGCAATGTATTTTAGATCTGTGTATAGATGGTAGCATGATTACTGATTCATACTTTCATTATAGCGTTACATATGACAATAATATTAGCACTGTGCAGAATTTTTCATTAATTGTTTAAACCAATTTACGCGAGGAATAAATCATTACCACCGGAAAACACGGTAGATAATACTAATAGGATTTTAAATAATGTTGTGCTTGTTTTTAAATTAATCCTTTATCCTTGTCAACCAGAAAAGTCATTCCCATGCACACACTGCTCGAACTAAATGAAATGCAAGATTACAAAGATTAATACAGTCTCCCATATCCCATGTCTGTGCAGCATTTGAACGCAGAGCGAACACGTCTGACTTTACAATGCTGTTTTTCTTTCCACAAATCATATCAACACGCTGCACAGACGCAGTATAACTGATTTGTTTTTTTCTCTATGAAATATTTTGGCACGCAGACAATCGAAAGATTCTTTTAAACAAACTGCACTAAAGGCAGGTGGTCTTTTCAGAGAAATTGACAAGTATTCAAAATAACACATTATAGACATAATATAGACTACAATAGGCTTTCTGAGGACAAAGGTGAATCAATCCAGCACAATCCAGACATATCAGCTGACATGCTCAATTCCACCTTTATGTTTTTATTTTTATTTTTACAAAGCAACATTTTGGTGCATAATACGATGCATGACAATGTAATGCACTCAAATAAACAAAGGAATGAGCTATATTATGACATTTGATAGTAGCCTACATAAGCCTGTGTAGCAAATGACTTTGACCAACAGGTTTCTTGGAAGATTTCAGGAACAATAGATTGTACTCAAATTTACTGTACTAATATTCATTTATTCTTCGTATAAAAAGGCATAAATACAAAAACATCACATGCAGTATATAAATAACACAGGTAGTAATAATACAGGTAGATAATATAGGTATATAATGTACACAATAATGCATGCATATATGCATCTGGTGAATATAGTTTTATTATTCTTGCCTGAGATACATGCACATATAATCTGGCAGATTTGCACTTGACAGGCTACTGGCAAAACACAAAAGTTGGAATGAAAATGAAAAGGATGCCTACACCTACCTGTCTTCAGATCAGTCAGATCAGATCAGATCAGATTTCCTATTCGGACTCCACTTGAGATTGAAGTTGAGGTTGATTCTTTGTGTTGCTGACCACTTTGGGGAATCACTGTGGCTCGACCTCGTATCCCATGTGCTCGTAGCTCCGCATGCAGCGCAAACTGCAGGTGACGTCACGTACATTGGCTTGGCTCGTGGGTTTTACCGCAGCGCCCGGGACCGAGGAGCGCGCGCGCAGTCTCTCCACATGGAACTGGAATTTTTTTTTTTTCTTCTCGTGATGACGTCACTAGAGATGCGGTCTATTGATTTATGTCGGAAGTCATTTTCCTCTCAAACCATAAATACTACATTATGTTGATCTTGTTTACCCCAGAAACGCAAGTGCTGCGTATTTCTCTGCAGATATTTTGCTCCACTGTTTTATAAAATATTTGGCCTTTTTATTTATGCTTGCATTCGTTTGGCTGGAGTGTGAACCGCTGTCTAATCATTACACACTGCTCCACTTCTCCAACCAATCAAACGCAGAGGGCGGGATTTTTTTTTCGATTTCGGAATAACGATAGGAAAGAGAAGAAGGCATTGTGGGCGTGGCTTAAACTGAGCAGCAGTGATTGCGGTGAACTGTACATGTGCATGCTGCCACTATAAACGTGGCAGTCAACTGAAACACAAACATCAGCTTTATGCATGTGTTTATATGTGTGTTATGGGATCAGAGACAAAATGTGCATCTCTGATGTCACAATAAAACCTTTTTGTTTTATACATAAATTTTAAAAACATCCCTATTCCTACAATACTAATAATCCAGAACTACAGAATCCTACACCTATTTTGCAATGTGGAATTTGTTGCAAACGTATAAACCATTATACACTGTAAATGTTGTGCACGTGCACTTTATGTCATGCACCTTCCAGTTTTTATTTTACTTTTGTTCATTTATGTTGTCAAAATAATACCTGAGCCCTGGGGGAACGGTGTTTCATTTCACTGTGTACTGTACAGTATATGGCTGAAACGACAATAAAAGCTTGAACTTGACTCAAGACAACTATCACCCCAGTTAAAGATTTTTCAACAATATATGCTCAGACATCAGTACATTCATCTTCTTAAACCGCCTAGAAGACCTGTGTATACATGCTTATTTATGAATGTACAAAACCTGGATGTTTCACAAGTCTATTATCAAAGTTCCTTCTGATTATATAAATTGTTTTTACTTAAAACTAGATCATGCAAATATATATTTACAGGACAGGTAAAGACACGTGTGAACTCTTAAAAAAGACAAAACCCAACGTTTTCAGGAGAAAAAAATGAATTTATGGTTCAGAATCATTTGTGAGAAAAAAAAACAACAAAATGCAGTCTGAAGAACACTCAGACAATAAAGATCAAAAAATACACTTTTTATGAAATATGAATTTCAATATATACAAAAAGAAAATACAAATTATTTTGTTAGGGCAAAAACTCCCTGTTTTCTTGTTTTATTAATAAAAATAAATGACTTAAATACAAATTATCTTACTTGACCACCACTTTAAATTGAGGCAGTTTTAAACATAGACAAAAATCTGACATATTCAAAAAAACAGCAAAAAAAAATCAAAATATGCACAACTTGCATTAAAAAAATGAGGAACAGTTCTTAAGAGTCTTTTTTTCTTTAAAGTCTTTAAAGTGTTTTCTCTGCTTTTCTTTTTTTTATAGCTGAGACCTCCGTAACTGCTGTAATCTGTGTTTTAATAGTTCACTCCTTCTCCTCAGCTGTTCTTTGATGGACAGCAGCTTCCGTTCATCTCCCTGCATGCTGTGGATGCACTCTGCTGCTTTCTTCAGGATCATAACCTTGGCTGCCTTTTCATTGTTTGCCACCTCGGGGATCTCATCACGTAGGGCGAAAAAGCTCAGTTTAAGTTCGTTGCGACGCTGACGCTCCAGCACATTGTGTGTCCTCCGCTTGTCGTTGTCCTCCGAATCTGACGTGCGTGGACTTGTGCACTTCCTAGGTTTGCTGTGCCGGCTGCTACCATGGCCCAGGGAGGAGGCTTCAAGGCGTGGGCGCTTGCTAACTGGATGTTCATGTCGCGTGGACGGCTGAGCGGCGTAGTTATGCTGCTGTGTGGAGACGTGGCAGCGCTTCAGCACCAGTGGACTGGGCTGCCTGGCTTCACATGTCTCAACCTCGCTCCTTCTCTGACGCTTCTCCACAGTCACCACATCGATCTCCTCATCGTCTTCCTCATCCTCCTCATCTTCCTCCTCCTCCTCTTCTTCATCATCATCTGCAATGAGAAGAAAATAATGTTACAGTGTGCTCGGTGCTTGATTACATGTTCCCACAGTGGGAAGCTGTGGGAAAATAATGGAATGTAGTGAGTGGCATTCTGCACAGACAGAGCAGGGCGGGGAGAGGAACGAAAAAAATCTCTGCATTCTGGTCCCCACCCACTTTCTTTATCAGCTGATATTTGAATACTGCAGTCACAAAGCTTGACTTATGGTCCAGATTTGTTCACAAATGCTTGGGTGGAGAAGAGGAAGCGTACACAAACCCAGAGATTCATGGAAACTCGCATAATTTTCCCTCTCTGGCCACTGCATCACAATTAAGTCCATGCTAATTCTGAGATGCAGGTGTCCCTTTCCCAAATACAATCCTTAAATCCTGGAGCAACACAATCATCTGTACATCTGTGTTTGTAAAATCAGGGCATTTTCTCGTACCTGAATCGCTGCTGCTGCTACTGCTGCTGCTGCTGCTGTTGGGTGGAGTGTCTAAGGGCGGCTCGGGATCCGGAGGCGCAGTGAGTTTGGCGCACTTGGGCGATTCCGAGAGCGCATACGGAAACACCATGGATGGATCAATACACTCCGAGGCGCTGAGGTCTTGCAGATAGACCCCGCCGCCGTCCGCGCCCTCAGCGCCGGCGCACGCGGACAGACTCCTCCTGCGCGCGTGCAGAGTCGCGAGCCGCTCGGACACCACCTTCTCGAGCTTGGCGACCGCCGAGAAGCCGCTCCACATGCAGTCTTGGATTATGATCGACTTGAGTAAAACCGACGGATCAGAGTCGCAGATGAAGCTCTGGTTGACCGCGTCGTCGCCGAGTAACTCGCTCACCATCTCCAGCTGCTCGGCAGTGGAGGGTCGCCGGCTGGGGGAAAGCGGCGGGGTGGGCAGCAGCTCGAACTTCTTCCAAATGTCCTCACTGGGCGCTTGGGCCTGCTGCCGCAGCTGGCTGTAGAAATCCTCATCGTTGTCGATGTAAAAGTACGGCTGCAACGAGTCGTACTCGTAATCGTAGTTCTTACACGCCAGTCCACTACTCATCGGCATGATAGCTGTGATATGAGACAGAGAGACATGATGATGATCATGAACTTCAGTGTCAGTTGGTGCATGACTTAGTCTTTATTAATCAGAAGGTGTTCACGTCAGCTAACGCACGCTATGCGTGTGTGTGTGTGTGTCTGTGTGCGTGTGTAATCTTTTGCAGAACTATCTCGTATTCGCTATTATAGTCTTGAACAACCTCAAGACATTTCTACCCCCGTGCAGTGCTGCAGGCAAAACACGCGCGCGCTGTCAAAGTACGCACTTTACGTGCAGACCATTCGATTCATAACACACACGTACATACACACACACACGAACACGAAGTCTTTCTCTCTCTCTCTCTCTCTCTCTCACACACACATACACACTTCCTAAACACTGACATAGTAATGATTATCGAACCTCAGTGTGGTGTTAATTTAGACCTACGCCTATTCCCCGCAGGAGGAAACCTGCGCAGGTAAGCTGAGCTCCATACACACACTCACCATGTACTCCAGTCACTGTGAGAGCACTTCAGCAGGAAACTGCACAAAACACGGGGGAAAAAAAAGCCTATAATCCAACACTGCGTAGTGTTCCCATGCAGCATGTAAAAGTCCAGCCTGTTCCTGATCCAATAGTTCTCAGTAAGCACACACACACACACTCTCTCACACACTCACACACACTCACACACAGCAGCACACAGCGACGCGGAAAGCTTTCTGATCCCCTCTTGCCATCGCAGAGCGCATAAATCCGACAGCTGGGTCGCATCTCTTGTGGGTGTATCAATCCGCCTACTTTCCCGCCAAATCAGCACGCCCTTATTACCAGCAATTTTAGCAAATTTTAAGCAAACTTGAGCCATGATGCGTTATAAAATGTGCAATCAACTATCTTGAAAGCGAGATTAATTTTTATTGTAGGTTTCATACTTTTGAAACGATCCAATAGACTGAGCTAGGGACTATATTCTGTTGGAAGGATACCGTTTGGGTGCAAGATGAAGCGCATCTTGCCTGAGAATTTGATGTGCAGAGACTAAATGCAGATGAAATGCAATTATTGAATTAGAACATTAAATCTTATTTATTACATCATGTCTTGATAAAAGATCCGTACTAGATTAGAATAGATTATAGATTATAATTTGATGGATTGATTCAGAGTCATTCCAGGAGCTGAAGACAGGGTTTCTTAAGAGACTGGACTTTTTGTACACATTTTTGGTATTGTTCTGATGCTTCAATGAGCTAGGAAATATGATCATTTATACATCTATTCATCCATCCATTCATTCATTTGTTTATTTATGTAAGCATTCATTCATTCATTCGTTTG
>MU551707.1:3065354-3130847 GCA_024362625.1 Silurus asotus
CACAGTTTATGAATTATGAGTCGACATCTTTAAGAAAAACACAGTATATGTTTTGATTATTTAAGGTGGAAAGGAGGATTTAATCGGCTTTATAGTACTGGCTAATTCTAAATGCTTCAATGAGAAATGCAAAAATAAAATAAAATAAAATAAAATTAAATGTAATGTATTAAAAAATATAAATAAATTGAATTGAATAATGAGGATGATGTGTCATAACCAATTCTTTAGTCTTTAAACAGTATTGGTTGAAACAAATAAAATATTATGTTATATAATATTTAAGTTATATAATGTGTAAGAAACGCACTTTCTTTTCAGACCTAGTCTTTGCATTACCGTTTGTATAATTTTTTACAGGTAAAACATGCTGCTGGGTGAATGTGTGAAGTGCAGACCAGCCATCTGCCACTACCCTGAGATCTGCACATCACACATTCACCCACTGCCTTGTAATACCCCTTCCTGCCTCCCTCTCCATTCAACCTGTGCTTAAAGTATGTGTAGAGGATGTGAAATTAGTCTTTAGAAGACAGACGACTAGGAAAGCTTCTGGCCCAGATGGTGTTTCACCTGCCTGCTTGACCAACTGGCCTCCAATTTCACTCAGATCTTTAACAGATCACTGGAGCTGTGTGTAGTTCCCTACTGCTTCAAACGCTCCATGACCATTCCATGATTATTTGTTGCAATCACCGCATGTTGGAGCTCAACACGTTCAAAACCATGGAGATGATCGTGGATTTCAGGAGAAATCCCCCAGCACTCCCCCAACTCAACATCATCACCAGCATTGTAACAACAGTGGAATCATTTAAGTTTCTGGGTACCACCAACTCTCAGGACATGAAGTGGGACAATAATATTGACTCCATTGCCAAAAAGGCCCAGCAGAGGTTGTACTTCCTCCATCAACTGAGGAACTTCAACCTGCCACAGGAGCTGCTGAAACGATTATATTTGGCCATTATTGAGTCTGTCCTGTGTAGATCTATAATTGTCTGGTTTGGTTCAGCTACCAAATTAGACATCAAGAGGCTACAGCGGATGGTCAGGATTATTGGTGCCCCACTGCCCAATCTCCAAGATCTTTACTCATCCAGAGTGAAAAAAAGGGCTACGAAAATCACTTTGGACTCCACACACCCAGCCCACTCTCTCTTCGAACTGTTGCCTTCTGGTCAGTGCTACAGAGCTCTGTCCACCAGAACAGCCAGGCACAAAAAAGTTTTGTTATAGGCTATAATCAGCATGAACAAATAAAATATTCATACAGACACACTGTCCATCATAACTGTCACATTTGTACATAGAATCCAAATGGTCCATTTGTGAATTAAACACTTGTAAATAACATCTGTACATTTATTTAACAACACTTTTACTCTAAGATAAGATAAGATAAGATAAGATAAGATAAGATAAGATAAGATAAGATAAGAGATAATCTTTTTACAATTATTGCACAGTGTTGTTTAAAATACTTTGTCATTGCTATTATTGCAGTTAAACATTAATAACAGTGTGTGTTTTGGTCACTGGTTCACTGGGAGCAGCTTTCATTGTAAAGTCTTATAGCAGTAGGGAGAAAAGACCGTCTGTATCGCTCCTTCAGACAAATTAAGAATGTGAGATTAAACTTACATTCAGGGGTTGAGAGATGTTCTCCAGCAATGATAATCATTTTGCTGCCATCCTCCTTTCTCCAACCTCCTGTACAATGTCCAGAAGAATCTCCAGGACTGAGCTGGCCTTCCTGATCAGCTCGTCCAATCTCTTTCTTTCAGCATTAGAAATTCTGCTACACCAGCAAACCACACCATAGAATATGACTGAGGCCACCACAGAGTCAAAAAAAGTCTTCAGTAGCACTCCCTGCACTCCAAAAGACTGTAGGCTCCACAGCAGAAAGAGTCTGCTCTGTCTTTTCTTATAGATTGCCTCAGTGTTGTCTGTCCAGTCCAGTTTGATGTTCAGATGAACACCCAGGTATTTGTTTTTGTATTTGTATTTGAGTCCAATCTCACAATGACATTCAGAGGAAGGACATTGTGATTATATATTGTATTATTTAACTGTCTGGTTTACTACTCAGTTACATTATGTCTGTACTTCTGCACTGGAAGCTCCTGATGCCAAGTCAAATTACTTGTGTGTGTAAGCGTACTTGGTAATAAAGTTTTTTGTATTCTGTATTCTGTAATGTCTTTAAGATAAAATGATATCAGGAGTTTAAGCAGAAAAATTATTCATTTTACTTATTTACTGAGAGGGTTTCATATATATATATTTGTTTTAAATAATTAAATACTAAAGACAGAAATGATGTAAAAACATACTTTGCTGTAAGCATGTGTAGGCAGAAATCTTCCAGACTGGCAAGTCTGTCTTGGTACATAATACTCTTATATAACAGGATTCAGCTTTTCAATATTGAAATATAGAAAAACCTGCACAATAGACTTTTTTACTGAGAAATGTGAAAAGATGTTTAATAGGCTACATTATTTCATAGAGTGATAGATGTTTGAATGCATTAACACATTAATTGTTTTGGGGGAAAAGAATATCCATCCTGTTCACTTGTTCAGTTGACAATTGCAACATGTAAGTTCACTACCAAATTTAAACTCCCAACAAACATACACTGGACTCTAAACATGGCTGCCAGGAACTCCTACTTCCACTCAATGCATAAAAGCACACTGCCACTGTGATAATAAAACCTCATAGTCACTACAGTACAATTTATATGACAATCAAATCTAAAATTATGTTTCATTTTAACACATACAAAAGCATTTCTTTATATACATGTTGACTGCAATCTTTCTGATTACTTTCAAGGTTCTCCTGTCTTCTCACATAGGTTTTTTCTTGCAATTTTAGCATCTTTGTAGCATCATAGCAGCAGGGAAGTGGTAGCTTAGGAGTTCAATTCAATTTAATTCATTTTTATTTGTATAGGAGTTTTAACAATGGACTTAGCTTTACACAGATAATGTGGTAAAAAAAAGAATAAATAGGATGTTGTTTATAAGTGTAAGTTTGCCCCTAATGATCGATCCGGTGGAGACTGTGGCAAAGAAAAACTCAGAGAGATGGCATAAAGAAAAAGCCTTAAGAGGAACCAGACCCAAGAGGGAACCCCATCCTCATCTGGGTGGAACTGAATGTCTATTTATGTGCCATTTACAGTGAAGGTATTCAAATGTAACCTGTAGTCCTGAGTCAGTGTAGCAGATTGTTGCCATTAAGTACAATCCAAATCTATCCTTAAAGCCCCTGTGTCTCCGTAATTTTATGGATCACCAGGCCATAGATGTGCAGAACTGCACAGAGTGGCCTCCAATCGAAGAGAACACTCTCCAGAGGAAGCAGGCAGACCTGCGGAGAGGGGCAGGAAGACAGGAAGAGAAAGATAAGGATTATTAAGTATCTTTGTTGTTGTATGAAAATTATGGACACGGTGCAGAACTCGCTTTGGCAGTTTAATTAAAGGGAGAGCCAGAAGGTAACACAGACACGAGGGATAAACTTTATTTAAACACCATTAATCAGCTATAAAAAGAACCTGATGAATTTTCTTTTTTTATTATACCCATATGCCCACTGATCTAGTGGTCCCTGGATTTTAGTTTAAATGATTTTGTATGAATCCTATTTCAAGTTCTTCTTGTCAATAATTTAGATCTCACTCAGGTCTAAATCTTCAAGGGAAAACTAAAAATTATATTGACGGTCAGTCAAAAAAAAAATTAAACAATTCTACTGACACACCAAAATGTTTACTATTTACACAAAATCTATACAATATTCTTTTTGAATTCCGTTTACTTAATTTTAAGTTAAACCTTTTTAATTTCATTAATAACCTTCAAAGATTGGAAGAACAAACTCTTATTGCAGAATAATGTCCAGAAGGTGGCAGCAAAGATATATTACACAGCAACAATCAAATCAAATCAATCAAATCAAATTTTATTTGTCACATACACATACATACAGGGTCCGGCATGAGGGAATAAAATAGGGTAAAAAGGAGAATAAAAATATAAATATAACAACAAAATTTAAAGAAAAATATAATAAGAAAAGAATGCAGATAAATAAGATGTAAAGATATATACATATATATGTATATATACATACTATACATATATATACACATACACTGAAAATGTACACAGAAAAATGTACACAGAAAATGTTTATGACAGTGTGCAGTTAGCCAGTAAACAACAGTAAACAAGTTAGGCATGGTTTTGATTGTCCATGAGTGTCCGTGTGCAGTAAGGTGTGGTGTAAAGTGTCCTTGTGCGGGATGGTGTGGTATAAAAAAAGAGAATATAAAAAAAAATGAAATAAATATGAAAAAGAAAAATATGAAATGAAATGAAATGTAAAGTGCACTGTGCTGTGCAAGTCCAGTGTATAATGTGCCGTAGCACGAAAAGTGTGATTGTGCAGGGGGAAAAAATGGTGATGATGGAGAGAGTGGGCCAGTTTTTAGATCCTGGGTTTAAACAATTGTATTATTATTATTATTATTTTTATTATTATTATTATGATTATTATCAAGAGCAGTGATGATGGAGAGAGTGGGCCAGTTTTTAGATCCTGGGTGTTTCCTGGTTTAAACAATTGTATTATTATTATTATTATTTTTATTATTATTATTATGATTATTATCAAGAGCAAATGTAATGTGTATTTGCCAATATATTTTTTATACCACAGGTTTACCATTGGATGTTTGATTCTAATTTGTCTGAAGATTAAGCAAAGAAAATCAGGGCATGAAGCACAAAAAGTTGATTATTTTCTGATAACAGCATGGACAAAAGCAATTACATGAGAGTAATTCTAGCTGTAGGGCACCCCAGGTTTATATTCATTAACATAATACACTAGGTTAATATAAATATTAATGTTGTTTAATTGACAGTACATTTTTACATACATTTCTTAAAAAAAAAAAACTAATTAATAGTTAAGACATCCACCTGATTAAAATTGTATGAAGCTAATAAATGGTTTACAATGGTTTAGTTTCTGTCAACAAAATGCAGGTATCAGAAACTACAGAGAAGTTTATTTCTATGGCACTTTTCACAGTGGGCATTGTCTCAAAGCAGCTTGGCTGACAGGAGTTGAACTAAATGCAGCCTTCTGTTATTGTTTGTCATCTGCCTCGAGTTTGGATTTGTTGTGCATCCTGAGATGCTTTTTTGCTCAGTGTGGTTGTAAAGCATGGTTATTTGATATACAGTAGCCTTGTTTTTATGTAGAAGCGTTAGATTTTTAGTTAACTATCAACTTTTGAGCTCATTTGTTAATGTTTAATGTGCGGTGAGATTGTTTCACTAACTGACAGTAACTGAATGTATTAAAGTAAATTGGCCTGTTGGATCAAAACACACACACACACACACACACACACGCACGCACGCACGCACGCACGCATGCACACACACACACACACATTTAGTTGTGTACAGTAGGTTGATTGACATTCGCACATTAAATGTCTTAGACATAAGAACGGATTAATTTTAAAGGGCCAAAAGACTTCCTAAAAAACAGAAGAAACACAATACACTCAGTAACTTTGAAGACGTCACTCAATACCATCATTATATAATGTTTTTTTTAAGCATTTTATTTTTCAGGAGGACTCGGAAAGCGATTTGGGCTTCATTGAAAGATTTGAGGGTTTTTTTTCAGACACCAGGACCCTCCATCCAAAACAATAAAGATAAATGTAAATTACAATTGTAAAAAATGTAGTACATTTATCTATGAGGTTTGCAGTATTACTTCATATTTGTACAACTATACAGTATTGAATTGATCAGATAAAACAATTTAGGTCAGAATTGTTTTGTGAAAGTGTATTAAGCTGCAATATGAAGTTTTCTATATTTTTCTTATTAAATGTACTGTAGTTCATTGATCAGTGTTAATTTATGGCAGCTTTACTAATCTGGCAAGCTTGTTAGACAGGAGATTATCTTATATTTTCTTATAACGATGACACTATTATGAGTTTATTTTGTACATCGTCCTCATATCAAAATTAACTTCTGTCCATGTATGTCTGTGCTGTGAAATAGTGTAAGAACTAGATACTGCAGGCTGTTTCGCACACTAACTTTCTTTCCAGATTCATTGGGTTGAAACAAGGAAAAGAGTGTGTGTTCATAAGCTATTTGTTTCATTATTTCTGTCTCATTCTCACGCACAGACAGTTCAAATGTTGAATATTTTCTATGTAATAGTGTGAATTAAATGTTTTTGGCATAATTCATTTATTTATTACATATTATATTATACTATATTATACTCTAGACTATACTTACAATTCATGAGGTATTTTGTGTTTGAGACCAAACCCTTCATTATCTGTTTGCAAAACAGTGATAATAGTCAGAACGTTTAACAGAAAAACATGCAGCTCGCCTGGATAGCATTCTGCATTCTGTTAGATTAAAATAACTCTGAGAAACAGTCAAAAATGTACAAAAACAACAACCACAGCAACACATCCAAAAACAGAGGCATACACTTTGATCTGAACTTGATGACATACAATGAGGACAAGGGGGGCTGCGTCACTGGACAGACAGATCCAGATTTACACATATACTAACCTCGAAAAGAAAAAGGTTAGGGGTGTTTTACAATCAGTATTAGGGGTGTTAAACAATCAGTACTTAAGCTCTCACACACCCCCATGTGGTAGGGGTAATGGCTGCCTCGCATTGTACATTCTTATTCCAGTTTTGTCGATAGCAACAAGCCTAAATATCTTGTACACCTTTATATCTTTTACATTGATTTTTGTTTTATTAGAATTTAGCAGCTGAGGCACTTTCTGGATTTTTTTTTTTTCCTGGATTTCCTGATTTATTATTGTTTCAATTAACTGGATATATTTAACTTAATTGGCCTCTTTGTGTTACTAATAGATAATGGCTGCGTATCATGGTACTTTTTTAAATTGCAAATTAAATGATTATAACAATACTAAGTGTCAAATAAGGTATAAACTATATATTCTATAAAAGACAAAAATTGCCTTGGGTATGTGTATATATATATATATCCTTTGCATTGTGAATTATTGGACAGACATTAAGCATAAATACACCCTGACACGTGCAGCTCGGTAGGCGTGGTCAGTGACGTATATTTCCGGAGGGCAGGGGTTGGTGTTTTGCAGCCCCACGTGCGTCCTAAAAGAGAAGCTGCTTTCAGACAGATCACTGATCAGAGAGCAGAAGGTGTACAGATACGAGCTGCCCTTGAAATGTTTTTGTTCAGTTTGATGCATGTTGGTATAGTTAGTCGAGCTCAGCTGTCTGTTACATTTGGCATGCTGACGCCTTGACATTTGTTCGCGTTCAACATAATTTGGAGGAGTCTCTTCTGATGATCCCTGGAAGAACGGTACCTAGTTGTGAGCTACTGCAGCTGATTGCTCAATACTGCACCGAATTCTAGATACAGAAGCTGGAACCAGAAACGTGCTGGTGTTTGATGATCAGATCGACGCGAATGTAAGCCGAGATTTTTTCATAGATTTTTTTATTTTTGCGAGGATCATGGTGGAGCTGACTTGTCTCAATGCTTATTGGCCTCTCATCCGGTTCTTGGTTCCTTTGGCGATTACTAACATTGCCATCGATTTCGGGGAACAGGTGAGAAAACAAGAATCTCTCGTGATCTTTTTTGTGAATTATAGCAGACCTGATGGATGCACTGTTTTCGAGCACATTTCCTGTGCACCTTACAGATATTACATACAGAGACATGATATTTAGAGTAGAGCAAATGTACAACAAAAGCATATGTATTTTGCAATATTTGAAAAATTATGTAATTTTGCTCTTTTTTAGTAACCATGTAACAGCCAGATTACAGTATAAAGTCATACAACAGTCAAATACTTAATACTGCAAATTTCTTCCTGTTGCCATGGTCACACAAGGTCACTGGTGCTCACACACACACACACAAAATCGCAATATAAATGTTTTAGTACATCATGGACACACTGTGTGCTTAGAATTCGAGATTATTTTTTTTCAAGATCTACATTTGTTGGAGAGCTGATACACAGTAAATATACCATTTCACACCGAAAATGGGAGATGCGAACATTTGTGATAAACAATCTCACCTAAAAGCTTTTGCACGCTCAGCTTTTGCAGGTCTAAAAAGTTGCACGTTAATGTATAATATTGAGATTTTGCCAGTGGCAGGATTATAACAAAACATAGAACACATTAAAATATTCCACACCCACGCCAAATGTGAACATATTTAAACAGTCGCTTAACATTGGTTGAAAATGAAGAACAGCAAAGAGTTAAGCGAGAGTATTTTAAAAAAAATCTAACCGATTTCTCACTGCCTTCACTTATGCCTGTATGTAACCATAATTCGCAGGTACCAGACACACTAAAACACCAATACTTACTTTACAAGTGGCAGGTCTTACAGAGTGGTAGGTGCGTCAAGAAGTGAGGTTAAAGAAGCTTCATTCTTCCAACCAAATGCAATAGAATAAAACTTCATTTAATGTCCTTATATGTTACTTATAAATCTTTATTACTTTTTCTTATTAATACTTAGATAATCATGTGTCAAAATCTCAAGAGGCAATACTATATATATATATATATACTTAAAATTTGCCTAAATGGTATAATATTTTATTATAATATTTATGAAATATTAACATTTAAAAACATTTTTTTTTTCAATATTTAATAACAGTAATTCCTCAAATTATTTAAAAAATGCACCCAAACCTCTTTTATATACTTTTTTTTATATATACTGGGAATGTTTTTCTTAATTTGGACCAGCAGGTATTTTTTCTGTTGTCTATATTCTTGCACATTCTGCACCTTATTTGGTTTATTTTTTCAGCTGAAGTGGAGAAGCTTAGCCAGGAGCTGGTCCTGTGGGTAAGACCATAGTATTGAGGGAAAAAAAATACCAGAGGAAAGAATTTAAGCAAACACGCTACGGCTTTTGCGGTCATGGTAGCTGCTAGTCTATGGAACAGTGGGCTGGGAACTGCTGATTTGTCAGTTGGCTTAGAGCTTTTATGGCTAATAATAACCTAGCATAAATTAATCACACTTTCTGAAGTATTTTGGTGCTGTTATATGCAAATGAACAGTTTGGTCAGTGCATGTCTTCTGTAGTGCAAGTGGTCTTGTTTACAGTGAGGTGGACTGTAGTGTAACTAAATGTTATTCTCAGTTCTATTTCTGTTTAAGGGACAGCCAGTTCTTGTGTGTGTGTGTGTGTGTGTGTGTGCGTGTGTGTGTGTGTGTGTGTGTGTGTGTTAATGTTTATTTTTAGAAGCACAGACACAGACAGGTAGATGTTTGATAGAGGAACGTGACAGCAAAACAAGTCAGAGCATTGCATAAGTTTATGTAGTGAATATTGTGGAGTTTCTTGAATGATCAATTAATGAAAATAAATTATTTGAACATGTCAAACAGTGCCACTTGACAACATTTACATTTGCGGCATTTAGCAGACGCCCTTTAAATCTCTAGTAATGAATACATCGACACTGGTAAGCAAGATTACAAACTTCATATAAATATAACTCGAATTCTACAAACTTGGAAAGTGCTAATTTAGGTATTTCAGGAAGAGGTAGGTCTTCAGTCGTCGCTTAAACAACCATACATGTTAATGAACATGGCCTTGAGCTTCATACCTACTCTTACTTACATAAAGTAAAAAATACCTACTAAGGAACATTGTTCTGCTTTCATTCACAAAGCACATCTCCAACCCATTTTAGAATATGGAATAAGAGAAGCCTTTTAAACGGAAATCTCTAATTTGTGTCACAGTTATTTAACGTTTTTGTGATTTGTGATCAGGCTTTTTTTAGATCCAAATTCGACAGCTGTTTAAAAGTGCCAATTGGAGAATTACAAATTGTTGAGCTGCATATTTGCCTCATGCTCTGCCATCCTTTAGATTAGAGGATAAAATCATTATGGAATGGGCAAATTAAATTGTGTAAATGAATGCTGAAAATTTTCTTTGGCAGGCTCTAAACAGAGGAATTGCATCAGTAAAAGAGGATCGTGTGGAGATGCTGGCTAGCTATGGTTTGGCCTACTCACTTATGAAGTTCTTTACTGGACCCATGAGTGACTTCAAGAGTGTTGGGCTGGTACTGGTCCACAGCAAGAAAGACAGAAGAAAAGCATTGCTGTGCATGGCTGTGGCTGGTGTTATAGCCATGATCCTTCATGTTCTCATAGGTATGTGTGTGTTTGGTTAACATTTAGCAGGTAATTGTTTGCATTTGTTCAAAATTCTATTGCTTCTGCCCAAGTCATAGACTTATTATGTGGAAGCTGCAATATTACATATTAAATATTGCAAAGGTGATAACAATTAATATGGTGATTATTCACATTGAAAAGCATATTAGATGACATGAGAACCTGCTTTGCCATAAATGTTAACCTATAAAACATTTACATTGCCAGATGCAGTGAAAAAAATCGATGCAACTAAAAAGCTTATATTTAACCAGTTTAGTTTGATTTGAACATCAACACATATTGGGCCCATGTTTTATAAATCCATTACAAATGATGTTATTGTGTGACAGCTTACACAGATCTGGGTTATTACATCATCAACAAACTCCACCATGTGGACGAATCCGTGGGCAACAAAACACGAAAAGCATTTCTTTACCTTGCAGTGTTTCCTTTGCTGGATGCAATGGTGAGTCTGATCTAGTTTATTTTCTTGTGATATGGTGTCTAGTGTAACTTTAAAACCAAATCATGATAGAATAAAAATCTAAATTGAAATCTTCAATAACTGTATTAAAATAATTTATTTGTCTCTCTGCGTTTGAGATATGAACTTCAATTTAACTGTCGTGGAGCACTCAATATCTAAACACATGTTTTTTGAGTGCTTAATTTAAGCTTGCTGTAATTTCTAATAGAACACAGTAATGTAAATTAGGACATCAAATAGCAATTAATTTCAGTATCAATAAAATCATGTTTCACAAGGCAACAATAAAGAGTAGAGTATCATTTCATTATATCAGTTATATCATAGTTTTAATAGTTTATTTATTAAAAAGGTAAATTTGACACATTGGCATATTTTCATGTACACTATATGGACAAACGTTTGTGGACACTTGACCATAAGATTCATATCTGCTTATTGAACATTCCATTCCATATTCGGTCCCAATTTGCTGTTATAATAACCTCCACTGTTCTGGCGTGATGTTCCACTAGATTCTGTAGTTTTGTCATGGAGATCTTACATTAGTAAAATCAGGTACTGCTGTAGGGTGAAGAGACCTAGGATGCACTCAGTGTTTCAGTTTATTCCAAAGGTGTTTAATAGGGTTGAGGTCAGAGCGCTAAAGCAGACCACTCAAGACCTTCCACTCCAAACCTTGCTCGCTTTCTGCACAGGGTCATTGGTTTGGGTTGGGAAATTTAATGCTACCTCAAACAAAGACATCAACAGTTGTGTGCCTTCAACTTTGTGCGAGCATTTTAGGAAAGAACCACATATGGAATATTCTGTCCATATATGTCTTCTCGTTCATTTCAATGAATAGTCAATGCACTCTTTACAATTAGGAATGTTAAGGCTTTGAGGTAGTAATAAAATAAATGAATTTACTGCCTGTTTTATGATAACACTCGAAATCGGCTTGAAACCAGCTACTAGATAAGAAACAAATTTATGAAATCTGGTTTTACACATCATAAAATAATGTTTTGTTCATGTTTTTAAAAATTGGTGGTTGTAGAACCCAAAAACGTGACCTGCTTACAAGAAGCTGATTTAGTACGGATGTGACCTGTGACCTTCCATATCCCCCGACAAAAAAAGTATGGCCAATCATCATAAATTCTCCAAGGCAGGTGGCAAAGTATATTGCAAAACTCATGGAACAGAAATAAATATGATTGTGGCAAATCCTTGATTGTAGAAGCAGGTTTTTAATTAGAGGATCTTAATTCTCTAATCTGGTACAGAGAACACATTGCTGCATGTCTGTTGTAGAAGTCAATCAAGGTTTTATGGGGATCATTTTAAATAATGTGACAAGCAATATCTTTACAGAGATATTAAGTAAAACCTCAGAGTCTAAGAAACTCTAGTCAAAAAATAAGGCATGAAAATTGCTTTTGTACTGTTACAACTTTATTAAGGTTTACACAATACTAGTTCTTTAGCTTATAGTAATATATAGTATACATATATTTATATTCCTTCATTTACTGTATGTTTACAATGTTTCACTTATATGTAGGAACAAATTGTGTATTGTAGAAATATCTAATTAAATGTAATCTGGACTTGTTCCTTGTAGTGGTAGATAAAATGCCTTGCCTCAGTTTTCACCCCCACTTACCCTTTTTTTACATTTGCACATTTTGTAGTGTTAGAAACTGAGGCTGAAATGGAAAAAGTTAGTACAGAGAGCCCTAGTTAGAGAAGCAAACAACAGAAACTCAATGTGATTCTGCTACCATGTGCTTAAATTTGTCCCAGACTTGTTTTGACGTCTCTTTTTGATGCAGTTTTTTGTTTTGAGTTGGTTCTCTAACAAATGCTAGTGCCATCAGGTGTATTTATTTGCACACAATTTGCCTTCATTTAGCTGATTGTGTGGTTTGGGTGGTAACTGGTTGCACCAGAACTAATATAGAGGTTATACATCTGCGGGTATATACACTTATGTAATCAGAATTTTTCATTCGTTTTTCTATAAAATTTTGTGACTTAAAACAGCTTTTAACTGAGACATGGCAGCCTGGCATTGCCGAACCACCCAACCACACCACCTCTTCAGTATTGCTGAATTTGAAGAACCTAGTACTAAACCTGATTTTCCAGCTGAACCGTAATTTGTCTACTAAACTATATTGTGTGTATCAGGTGGAATACAATGTTAACATTATACCATTTTAACAATATTATACCTGAATAATAAAAAATATTTGATTTCCTATTTCTATCCTATGCCATCAAAAGGCATGGATTCATGCTGGCATTCTTCTAAAGCACAAATACAGCCTGCTGGTGGGTTCTGCTTCCATCTCTGATGTGGTGGCTCAGGTAAGGTAGCTCTCACACTCACTTCTCTGTACTCTTGAATCGTAGACAAACAAAGATAAGAAAAATATTTTTTTTACACAAGGATTACAGGTTTGGGGAAATTGGATTTTTTTTTTTTTAATATAATAACCACTGGGGCTTTATTTTTAATTTTCTATATTTTATTGTATCATTTTTTCTCTATTTTTTCTGCATGCTTTGTCTTGTACTCTTCTGTTTGTGAGACACCTATAGATAATTTCATGGTTAACTCTTTCAGTGCTGCTTTAAGACCATGTACCACGTTGTTGTCTTCAATCATTTCCTCTTCTGTAGATCATGTTTGTGGCAGTCCTGCTCCACAGCAACCTTGAGTGTGTTGAACCCTTGCTCATTCCAATCCTGTCTTTGTATATGGGAGCACTGGTGCGCTTTAGCATAGTGGGACTCGGCTACTACTGCAACATCCATGACAACTTTCCTGAATCCAACAGCCAGGACATGGGGGTACAGCTACTCAATCTTTACCCACTTCACATGCAAGATATGTGTAGGGTAGCATATGATTTGGACAAAATTTCTCCTGCATCTAGAATTTCCATACTTAGTCTTGTGAAAAAGAAAGTACACCCTTTATGAATTCTATGGGTTTATGCACAACCTTTGATTAACAAGCGATTTAAAGTCACCATGTTAAAGTGAGGAGCATTATTTACATATAGAACATTCAAGACAGTTGCCGGGATGTCCCGTTCTGGGATGACTGGCAACTGTCTTGAATGTTCTATTTGTAAATAATGCTCCTCACTTTAACATGGTGACTTTAAATCGTACAGTGCTATATAAGGTCAAATCGTGCAATGTTCAGAGAAATTGAAAAACGCCCAAAAGTTACATCTCGGATTCTTCAGGCCTCTGTTAGCATATTAAATGTTTAAGTATGACCATCCAATTAGTGAATCACTGAATATGTATGGGTTTTTTTAGGGAGGGTTGCCAGGAGAGAGCCTCTTTTCTTTAAAAAACATGGTAACACTGATAAGGTTTGCAAATTGCATCTGAACAACCCACAAGACTTCTGGAACAATGTCCTTTGGACAGATGAGACCAAACTGAAGATGTTTTACTGTAATGCATAGCACATTTGGTGAAAACCAAACACAGCATATCAGCACAATCACCTCATAGCAGCTCTTTAGCATGGTGGTGGAGTGGTAATGTTTTGGCCTTGCGTTGCAGACTCTGGCCCTGGGCACCTTGCAATCATTTAGTTGTCCATGAACAATTCTGTATACAAAAGTATTTTAGATTTTTAGGCAAACTGCAGCTAAAGGTTGGCTGAAATTAAGTAAAAACAAACAAGACAATGATCCTTTGCACACCAGCAAATCTACAACAGTGTGGCTGAAAACGAACAGAATCAAGGTGTTGCAATGGTCCAACGTCCAGACCTCAATCTGACTGAAATGCTGTGGCATGACCTTCAAAGAGCTGTGCATAAACAAAGGCCTGCAAACCTCAATGAACTAAAGCAACCTTATAAAGAAGAGAAATTTCTCCACAATGATGTGAGAGACTGATGAAGTCATACGGAACATAATTACTTGGTTATTGCTGCTAAAGGTGGTTCTACAAACTATTGAATCATAAGATGTACTTGGATATACTTAAATTTTCGCTTTATTTTTTGCCAAATCTGACAGTGTGTAACATGATGTGTCGTTTATCTGAGGTTGTATTAAATAATTCTAAAAAAATAAATAATTTTCCTAAATCTGACTTGCTAAGGGAAAGATGATTTTTATTATACCCTGATACATAAAATCATACAATTCAAAGAGGGTGTACTTTCACTTACACATAACCTTATGATAAGCTGAACAACTGTGATTGGATGAGAAGCAATTATATTCAGTATAACAGTATTAGGACATTTCACCCTTTCTATTGATAAGCTTTTCTGTGTTCACCACATACATTTTCATACAATTTTCTTTTTGGGATAAAAACATGACCAAATAATTTGTCCATAGTGTGTAAAAAAGTCAGTAAATATATATCTATTTCATAATAGTTTTATATAACAGTAATAACAATACAATTGGGCATGTGGTATGGCTTTATTATATATTGCATGTAATTGGTGTATATTGACAAAACATTTATACTTTAGCTGTCTACTACAGTAGTATATTGAATTTTGAAAGCTAAAATGAGTAATGATGGAAATATATATGTATAACAGATATAGAGGTAAAATTAATAATTATGTACATTGCTATAAATATATACAGCAGGGGTTGTACATTATCTGTTGCACATCTGCAATGTGAGTGACTGCCATTAGGAACTGATCATTGTTGTTGGTTAATATTACGAAGCAAAGACTTGACTGGCCAACAGTAAACAATCAATCAAACAGCTTTGCCAGAATTTTTTTTTTTTTTAGGGAGATACCACCATCAGGAAGATGTTGAGCTTCTGGTGGCCACTGGCACTCATATTAGCCACCCAAAGAATCAGTAGGCCCATCGTCAACCTGTTTGTGTCACGAGATCTCAAAGGCAGCGCTGCTTCTATAGAGGTCAGTAGTCTAAGCTTTCAACTTGTTACATATGGGCACAAATCTTTTCCCTATAAAAAGACTGACAATATATGTTTTATGTATGTGTTAAAAGGCTGTAGCAGTGCTGACAGCCACCTACCCAGTGGGACACATGCCATACGGTTGGTTAACGGAACTACGGGCTGTTTATCCAGCATTTGACAAGGTGTGTTTCCATATTTTCTCCTTGTCTTTGACTTTCTAGCAAACACAATTCCTCTCAGACCATTTTCTGATGGATTTCATTGAACATGCATCAACAACATTTACACATTTATGGTGTCCATGCCTTATAGGGACATAGTTTAGGGCAGGGGTCACCAACATTTTATTAAAATTTTCTAAAAATAGCTCACCATAGCGCCACATACCAGTGAGCTGCATTAAATTCATTTGCTTTTTTAAATCTGTCACGGATAGACCAAGAGTCGGAAACCGGAGTATGGTTAAACACTTTGTCTTTTAGTCTCAACATATGCAAGGCAGAGGCTTGAGAAGAAGTACGAACCTGAGAGCGAGTATAAACCGTAATGCGGGTAGAGCATGGAAGTAGGGGGAATACTAGTTGTAGTAAGTCTGGTAGCTCTTTCATGGCAACGAGTAGACCAACAGTGAGTGAGGTGGAATCGGGACCTTCTAAAGGGGAAAGGTAATGGGGAACAGGTGTAGGTGATTAGCGCAGGGAGAGGCTGAGTGAGAGTTAGAGCCTTGGAGGGAGGTGTGGCTGGTGTTTCCCTGACAAAATCTCACTTGCATTACTGTGAATTAAAAAATTACTGTAGATATACATGAATATACTTTTTTATTAATAATAACATATAATTAAAGGTAAATTGAGCATATTTGTTATTTCAGAAGTGTGTATCAAACTAGTAGCCCTTCACATGAATCGGTACCCAAGAAGTGGCTCTCAGTTTCAAAAAGGTTGGTGACCCCTGGTTTAGGACATACCAAATATTAAGAAATTCTGTAATTCATGTTGGAAAAAAAAGGGTTTGTTTTATGTTTACATTTTAATGCATTTGTTGCTTTCACTTTACATTTTACAATATCTTCAGTGTAGTCTGACATGTATGTCTTTGTAAAACACATTTAAGACAACATAATCCTAATAAATCCCTGAAAACCATAAAGTTGACAAAAGCTTTCATCAAGAATCCATAAAAAACGTATCTTTTTTAATCTTTTTAACTAACACCAGAATCTTTTTACCAAGATTTATTACAAAAATCTTTTTTGTTTTATTTAAACATACACATTTTTTTTTTACTGTACTTCAAGTCTATGTTTTAATTTATCACACACTAAATAGCAATTCTGTGATCCCCACAAAAACAAAAAAATTTACATTGAGCATAGAGAACAAAACACAACAGATTTAAAAATGGAGTTCTTTTATTCCCCTAACAAACATTCAAAAACCAGACGGAGACAAACATTTCTCAATAGGTTGTTTATCAGTCTCGCTATTCCTTGCAACATTGCTTCAGTTCCCTGGTATGTACAGCTCTTCTAAAATACCCTCACCACATCTCAAAGTGGTTAAGCTATGGACTTTGAGTTTCCTTTCCAAGATCTTAATTTTTCTAAATTCTAAATCTTAATTTTTTTTACTGCTGTGCTTCAGTTCAATTTCTTGATGCATTAGAACATTTCTGCCCAGTTAAAGCTATTGGAGAGATTTACATTTAAATTACATTAAATTAACATTTGTCTCACGAATATTGCTAATAAGCAGTAATAACTGCTGCAGATTGGGCTTTCTTTAGCTGTCCACGGTAATACAAAGCGCTGCAAGGTCCCTACAAAACATTCAGTATATAATATAGTGTAAAGTGAACTAAATATTCAGTTGATCTAAAGCCACAGAAAAACAGTTTTTGTATAGCATTAAAATGGAGTAATGCAACAAAGTAAAAGTAAAATTTAGACTTCTAATATATTTACATTTTAATGAGAAAGTCTAAAAAATAAATTACAAATGTCCTTGATTCGGGGTTGTCCAGTCTTTTTCACAAATAGCTGTAGCTTTTCATTTCAGTTATTAGACTGGTTATACAACTGTTTTATACAACTGTTTTATTCTTACAGACCAGTCATTTATTGTCCTCCTTCTTCTTCTTCTTCTTCCTACTACTACTATTACTATTACTACTACACCATATCTGTATAAAAGTAAAATTACTTTAATTGTAATTATATATATATATATATTTATAATTTATAATCTTTTGTTTTTATGTGTGTATTTAGTTGCTTTCTATTTGAGTTGTAGCAGAGCAAGATGTTCACCTGTCATTAGTGAGAATTCTCAAACTTGTCCTGATCTGCACCAACAGGGTGGAATTTTTCCAAATCAGCACACATTGTCCGTTTTAGCCAACATGTTTTGCATTAGAGTGTCTCTGTAAGCACACCTGTAGCTAATTACATAGCAGTGATATAACAGTGACTTGCCTGCGGTGGTGTGAACCTACCAGAAAGTCTATGATTCAGTTGTTTGTGTTTTGGCTTGACTGAAGAAGACACAATGTCCTATTGATATAAAATGTGTGACCTTATCTTTTTTTTGTAGAACGTATGAAGAGGTTGTAATATTTAAGGTAGCCTTTGTCTCATATGGTTTAGGTGTTTTTTGGATATGTGATTGTGTACATACATAACTGCTCTTCTAAATAGATATATGTTAGAGGAAATGTAGGTTCATCAGTGTTTTTTTTTTGAAAGAGTACATGCAGAGTAAATGGTTTAAATAGTTGGACAATTGTTCAAATATACAGCAGTAATTAACTAAATGTATATCTAATTTAACATTGAAATTATTATAATAAATATAATTAATAATATTATTTAAACTTAGCTTATATTCATAAATATTATGATATCTATCAAAATCTTTTAGCAAATAAGACTCATAAGTCATAAATAATGGTTCATCAGTTGCACTGTTTGTATAATGTATATTAATCTAAACATTAATTGATTGATTTACTAATTAATTTATTCACCATTTAGCTTTAGTGGATTTAGTGGCATAATGTGGGCGGTCTGGGTGCAATATACTATGCACTATAGTATGTGAAGCCGTTCTATTGCAGGGCATCACACACATTCATACTTTACTCAGTTTAAAGTAAATTGGGGAAACATGGACGAAACGCACTGTGGACGAAAATACAAAACCCAAGTGCAGAGTAAAATGATAGCGTAACTGTAAGCTATGTTTAATTCAATAATGTCATTTTCTTGTTTGTTTTATTTAAATGCTTGGCAACTATACTTTCTTCTTCAACATTTTGTAACTAATATATATATATATAATTATAATACACAGTATCTGACAAAGTAAGTACACCCCTCACATTTTCGCAACAATTTTCGATGCTATAGAAATGTAATTGGATATACTTTAGTCAATGTGCAATTTGTATAGTAGTACAAATGTAGTGTCCTCTAAAAATAACTCAACATACATCCATCATTGTCAAATAACTGGAATTAAAATTGAGTACACCATCAGTAAACATGTGAAAACTGTCCAAAGTTTCAATATTTTTAATATTAATGCACTGCATTAATCCTCCTGGGTATAGAATTCACCAGAGCTGCACAGGTTGTTGCTGGGATACTCCTCCACTTCCTCATAATGACATCACAGAGCTGCTGGATGTTAGACACATGGCAATTATCCACCTTCCGCTTGAGGATGCCCCAATAGGGTTCAGGTCTGGAGACATACATGGCCACTCAATCACCTTAAGCTTCCTCAGAAAGGCAGTTGTCATCTTGGTGGTGTGTTTGGGGTCGTTATTATGTTGGAAATCTGCCGTTCAGCACAGTTTCTAAAGAGAGGGCATCAATGTTTTGCTTCACAATGTCACAGTACATGGAGTCCATGTTTCCCTCAATGAGTACCAGCAGCAATCATGCAGCCCCAGACCATGATGCCACCACCACCATGCTTGACTGTAGGCAAGACACAATTTTTTTGGTGCTCTCCACCATGCTGGACACAATCTGAGCCCCAAACAAGTTTATCTTAATCTCATCAGACCACATGACATGGTTTCAGTAATTCATGCTCTTGGACAGGTTGCCTTCAGCAAATTGTTTGCAGGCTTTCTGGTGAGCCAGCTTCAGAAGAGGCTTCCTTCTGAGACATTGGCCATGCAAAACAACTTGTTGCAGTGTGCTGAGTATGGTCTGAGCGGACCTTCCGCTTCTGCAACCTCTAAATCAATACTGCGAGTATTCATGTATCTGCTTTTATACAGCACAAGGACTCAACTTCTTAAGCGACCCTTGCGAGGCCCGTTCCGAGGGAACCCGTCTTGGAAAACATCTGCATGACCCTGGCCACTGTACTGTATCTCAGCGTTACTTTTTATAGCCTAGGCTATTTTGTGGGGAGCAACAATTCTAATTCTCAAATTCCCAGAGAATTCTTTGCTGTGAGGTGCCATGTTGAACATGTTCAGTATGTGAGCACATATGTTACATGTTCTCAAAGCACCAAATTTTCAAGCAGACATGAACATGATTGTGGATATGTGGCTTTGCTAGTTAAATGACATACAGTTGTTATCACTTAGGGTGTACTTACTTTTTTTGGCAGCTATTTTGAAAATATTGGCTGTATGTTGAATTCCGTCTTGGAGGACAGTAAATTTGTACTGCTATACAGGCTGCACATAGAAGATACTGTGTGTATATATGTGTGTGTGTGTGTGTATATCTTAAATATTATATTTATATTTATATATTATATTTTTTATTTTTTTGCTCAGAACAACGTAAACAACAAGTTTCCTGCTGGTACTGAAGTGACAAAATCCCACATCAAGAGGTTCACGTTAGCCTGCTTTACCCTCTCTTTAACGGTAAGATTCGCTGTAAATCATTTCAAGAATTTATTTTTTGAATTTTGTTTGTTCATTGCTGAGTAATGCAATGTGGTTTTATTTTCCAACCACTGGTACAGTCCACAGTGATACAAAACAATGTTCCTCCAGGTCTAATGTGCTTCATCTAAAACCACACAAACTAAGATTTCGATTTCTTTTGAAATTATCTAATTGAAACCAATTTACATTTTATTGAACAAGGTGTATCATCCAGTGATTAATCATTCAAATAGAAGGATACATTTTTGTATCATTGTTTTTACAGAATGATTCTTTTTTTGTACATGTGCATTTCAGCTGTGATACATAGCGTTAAGGCTGGTACCAAAACCGATTCCATTCAAGAAAAGACGGTTGATGTTCATTCTAATTTTTGTATAAGGGTATGGGAATGAAATTACCATTATGAAGCAGATACAAGATGCAGACCGTCTGTAGTAAAGCGTTTAATGTTAAAAAACACCACAAACATTTTCAAGCAGGACAACACAGATAATGAGATTCATCTGGTCCATAGTCCTGAGACAGAAAATTACTCAAAATATTAAAGATCACAAATATTATTCACAATGCAGTCAAATATGAGAACCAGCTATTCATTTATTTTGACACCATAAGCCGTTACAATTATTTAAGACCTGTCACGAATTAGGTGTATGCAGCATGTTCAGGCATTTCAAATCGTTTATTATTTGTGATGTGACTTGTAAAATGAGAGATGGTGGAGGAAGAATTAATCCAAGATTGCAGCTTAATTTGTGATTCACTACCACACTGGATTTGACCTGGCACATGTACAAGTAGTCCATAATTCAATTGTCAATCAAAATGTTGTTTTCAGCCAAGACATAAGCTCTGCTAGCATTGAAAACTTTTTATTTTTATTTTTTTACAACAAACCACTGTACAGTATATTGAAAGATTTTAGTCACAACAGAAGCAATTTTGTTATTGAAATCTTTTTGTATGCATTAAAACACAACTTTGTATATACTGTTCATTCTAAGCCTGGTGTGCCTTTGACCTCAGTGATTAGATTGTTAATTGAGTTATGCTTAAGATTTCTTTCTCAACTCTGCGCTCATTTCACAACAGATTTTAGGTTATTTAAACTCCATCACTGAAACCAAATATAATTGGGTGAAATGGGACATATGAGGTTTTATTTGATTGTATTTATTTGATGGAATTTCAAACATTTTTTTGCTTTGCAGGATCTAACTTGTTTTTGAAATTCTGTGGTTTCTCAAATGCAGTGATTTTTTTTTTTTTTTTTGCTGTTTTCCAAATTACTATTGGTTACATCTACATCAAGAAAATGATTACAGTATAAATAAGCGTGGGACGTTGCGGTAAGATAATAAGAAGGTTGCTGTCTCTTCCATTTAAATGGTTTAACAAATTTCTCAAGAATCTTAAGAAATGAATCCCAATCGTAATTCTCATTGTACAATTTTTGTATTTATTTCTTTATTTATACTAGTATGTGACTTTCATAAGTATGTTAGTATTTGAAGGTGCCTACTGTACAAATCCCTGTATTAGCTGAACTATAGAAATCATACTGTATTAGAATGAGCAGGGTTTTTATAAAAAAATCTGATTGGAACTTTTTGTACGTGTCAGAGCCTTGCTGATTCTAATACCAATCCAAATTAAGAATTTAACAATGCGGTGGTACACTTTTAAAAGACATAAATACATTAAACTTCTGTTATAAAAACTTTTACATTATCATGTCACACTATAATAAACTTTAAAGAAAATGGACAGGAAAAGGACATAAATTATTTGGTATTAAATAATTGTGCAAGCAAAAAAATAGGCAGCTCAGTGGTTCATAGAAGGCACACGTTAAGAAGTTTATCTGTTAAATGCCATGCATTTTAATGTAAATGCACTTAATATGTATGTAATATTAATGTACATTAAATAGCAAATGTTATTGTGATCTCTCGTCTACATTGTAACTCTATAATACGTGGACCTTAGTGGATAGGAAACCGGACTTTGAATTCAAAGGTCATGAGCCGTAAATGTAAAAAAAAAAACAGCATTAAACCGTTCATAATGCGGATATCCCGTGATTGAAAATCCAACCACTTGTAATCAGAAAAAAAACGGAACGTAATGGTGCAATGGTGTTAGCCGTTAGCTGTTTTCAGCACTTTTGTTTGTTTTTGCTCAAAGTGCTGATTTAAGAGGTGTTGTAAAGTTGGTATTCACATAAAATCCAACAGTCTGACCAACAGAAACACTCTTAAATGCAACAATCTGCAGTTATTGCGCACAGAGACGCATGTCGGTATGCATCGGTTTGTCTTGTTTTTGTTTTCACCAGAGTTTAGTGATTTAGTTTGCAGTGCTCTTGTTAGATTTTCAGTGTAATACACTTTTAAAATGTTAAAGCCCATTTTTTTTGGATGGAAAAAAAAAAAGCAACCAAACAAACAAAAATACATTTACACGGCAAGGATAAGACAGCGGCTTGGGGTTAAGGATATGTTCCTTTGAAGCCTGATCCCTGGTGCAGTAGAGGAGCTCTTTCAGTTCAATAACAGGATGTTTTGTGGCGTGTGAGGGTTTGGGAGGGTTGTGCTTTTTTTCTGAAAGGTGTGTGTAAAATAAGAGCCTGGGAGAACGCGCAGGCTCCTTCATTGTAAACAAGTGATTGAAGCTTGTGCTTGGCACTCTGTGCCAGACATACCCGCCAGGAAAAAGAGTTAGTACAGCATTAGAAGTGCTGCTCATGCCAGGGTGGCTTCTGGCTGCATGTCCCTGCATGAACAATGACAAAGCATGCTGGTTTCAGCAGCACATTCAAAATACCACAGATGAGAAAAACATCCATTGACTGCGACGGCACACACTACAGAGCATGACTGGCAGGATGAGATTGGTCAGTGTTAAATGTTGTGTATGATTGGGTTTTTGAAGCCATGTGTAATGCTGTGTAAGGATGATGCATTAATACGACTGTATGTTCCATTTAGCTATGCTTTATAGTGTTCTGGACCCCTGGTGTTTCCGAGCTGATCCTGGTGAATGTCATTGGGGTGGATGGAAATTTTGCTCAACTCTGCACAGTTCCTCTTCGGATATTCTCCTTCTTCCCTGTTCCAGGTTGGATCCCATGTCCAAATCATTCACTTCTTAGATCCATGAAGTCGTTATGAAATGCTGATATCGTGCTTGGTATAAATATTTGGCTAGGATTGGCAGGAAAGGGTAAACTTTTGAATGTAAAGGAAATTCCCCTCAGTTTAATCACCATACTAAAATAATGTGCTTATAAACAGTTGCTACCATATTATCATACAGGTAAAATTTCATTTATATTAGGGTGGGCCGGTGCAAATAATATGTGGTAGTGGCCCCAACACCTCAATTCTCAATTCTCAATTCTCTCCATAACTCCATATTTACAAAATTCAAATCAAAAAATCTAACTCAAACTAAGTGTGATAATGAAAACAACTTCAAAAACTTTAAATCTTTACTCTGTATCTAATCTAATATCTACTCTGTAGGTAATCTGAATTTGAATTTTAAATTCCATAAATCTTGTTTTATTGGATCAGATTAGTTCTCAAAACAAATGTAATCCTAAATCAACTTATCAAGCCTATTTTCAAACTTCACCTCAAAATCTGAACATTATAGAAAATGTTTTTTCCCTGTTTTCAAGATTTCTTTTCTCAATTCATTATTTAACTAAATGACATTATATAACCACTTTTCTTTGTTGCCAATGTTAATCCCAACCCACACACACTTTATCTCTCTATAAACAACAGCAACCTTAATCTTTAGTTGTATACCAATTTTTTTTCATCTATCTACAGCATTAGATTCCCGTTTCCCGTGGCAGAAATCCTTACAAATTCTTTGATGTATAAACTATTTGTTATGGATTTCTCATGGGCCAAGATCACTAAATTCCCAGGGCTGTTACATACAATTTATACAACCCAGAAAAAGCTATCTCATTCTCCTGCAGCTATTTACACACAGTGGAGCAGAAGGATTGAATGAGCACCATACATTACTAAAAGCAAGCTTTGGGTAATTAGCTAATATTAGCTTGAATCGCGAGTCGTTATTAAAATCGCTAGCTACCTAAACTGTGTCTGAAACGGACAGGAGATGAGTCTGCTTTGGGTCACTTGATTAAGATTGAGGAGAAGCAGTGCTTGTGGAGGGTAAAGTAAAATTAGCCATAGCCTAAGCACTAGTCTTGCTTATAGGCTTAAACATACATCGCACAGGTCAAGTTGAAATGGCAGTTGAATAAAGTGTAGGTAAATTTAATGCCAGTTAAATGTGAATTTGTTAGCTGATGCACAATAATCACAAACTGAGAAAAGTAGACAAACTATTAGACAAACTTAGATTTTTCCCAAATGGCTAAAATAATGACTGGTAGACAAACTTTATTTAATTCGTCCCGTTTGGCTAAAATAATGAAAACAAACTATAAGTGGGTGGACAAAATGAGGGTCTGTGCCCACTCTTACCTAGTGCTGCCACAAGCCCTGATTTATATGTATCGCTCTTTATGATCATTCAAATAAATGTAACATTATTGTAATACTTTATATCCTTGTATTATTTAGAAAGAGGCAGAATTCTAAATCTAACAGCCCTGGCCATGGTGTAAGTGGGATAGTTCATGGCTTGGTGCATTACATGCCTCCACTTCTTCTCAGGTGGATCTTTTTCTGTTCCAGATTTCATGGTCAAATCCATTAAGCAATCATGAAATGCTGTACATGATTCACACAAGAGAAAAAAATACTTTGTTAGATTTCAATTCGTGCTGTCTACTGAATGCCACTTTAATCCTCCAGATGTCCATAAACTATGCAGCCGAGGGTGTAAACAATGCTGCTTGTGTTGCCGCCAGTGCCCTATGCAATGCCAAATCAATGCCTTCCGACATAACAAAGCCACTGTTTGTTTTTGTTTGTTTATTTATTTACTCCACATAAACAGACACCATATATTGAAATTCTATGTGTGTAGATTTTATAAATTAGCCTCCGATATTTCTCTTTATAATAGTTTTTGACAATATCCGTTTACAATGAGACTCTTTCCTTTTTTTTAAACGTTCGAAATTGGTAGGAAAACCGAACATTGCTATCATCCTGCTACTCCTCATTCCTCGACATACCAAAGCTAAAATGGCTTTTAATTTATTTTTAAATGTAAGCACTTGGGGAATATTTCAAATTAATATTAAAGTACAGATCATTAAATTCAAACTTAGTACCGGGTCATTGTGCTCATTAGATGGCTGACTCAATTGGACAGTAAACTCTTAATCTGAAAGCAGAATTTTTTTTGGAGGGGGGTATTGGGTAGTATATGATGTGTAATATCCTATTTGTTAGAATTAACATACTATAAATAATATTTTTGACTATAAGTAGACTATATGTACAAACGTATTGTGCGCCTTTGAATTCTCATTTAACTGACATTAATGGATGCGCATCCTGTGCACAGAATGAGCATGAAGATATGGTTTACATGGTTTAGAGTGGAGGATCTTAAATAGCCTGCTATAGAGCTCTGATCTCAAACCCTGCTGAACACCTTTGGGATGAATTAGAATACTGACTGCATCCCAGGCCTCCTCACCTACAATAGTACCAGACTTTACGAACACCCTTTTTTGCTGATGATCACAAATGTCTACTAGCATGTCTACGATCTTCCCAGAAAATCGGAGGGAATTATAAGAGAAAATTGGATTAAATGGAATGTGATGTTGAAAAAAACACATACAATAATTATGATGAATTTATGACCTTCTGTTAAAAAATGTAGTCAGTAGATACTCTAATAATGAAACAAGTTTTACAGAGACTCGGCTTATAGACTGTTGCTGATTGACACTTACTGTAGATAAAACAAAGTCTTTACATATAGTACACTACCTGACCATATTACAAAATATGCTATTGTCTACTCTCTCTTTTGTCCAATAACTGTCATCACGCTTTTGTTTCTATTCATGTATACAGAATTATAATATTTCGGTGTGACCTTTGTGTGTTCCAGTCACAATTCGAGCTCTTCTGACAGGCTGGTTGATGACTCTGAAGAAGACGTTTGTGCTAGCCCCTAGCTCAGTGTTGAGGATAGTCGTACTCATCACTAGTCTCATAGTGCTTCCATATATGGGGTGAGAATAAGCCATATTTATTATCAGCAATTGTTCTTCCTCCTATTCTGTAAAATGCAATTTAAGATAAATGTTACTTTCCTAAACAGCAATAACACTCCTCATTGTGTTTCATTCCTTATGTAAGCGTTAGATATGTAAATTTTAAGAATACATCATTCTAGACTGAATGCTTGATTCTGATTGGTCAGAAGGTGTGCTTTTATACTGATGTATATACATGTAGTCAGTTTAATCGCTGAATGAATGTGCTGCCTATAAGCAACTGAACCATAGTAAAAAAAAACAAAAAAAACAGGTACATTTCCATTCATAGTGAGACAGTTGGCACTGCACAGGTAATGCAGAATTCTGTGTAAGGCTTGTGTATAAAATAATTAATAAAATTAACTATTCAACCATTTTGCATTGCATAATCACTGACCGCTTTCACTGTTGGTAAGGGCCCATGGTAGAACTGTGGGTCTTGACTCTGTGTACAATATTGAAAATTATGAATCAGTGTTTGGCCATAACAGCTACAAATACAAAGTTAGGCTTCAGAGTAGTTAATGTACACTACACTATAAAGACGTTATTGCAGTAAGGTCTTCTTAGTTGTCCACATTGCATGTCTGTAGACCACCCAGTTGTTTGCACATGTCTGTTTTGTAATTCAGGTTATTTGCTGATGTGAGTCTGAAGTAGGGCTGTAGCGATTCCTACAATTTGTTTTGTTTAGTCATTTCAACTAAACACAAAGCACTGTGTTTCCCATGGACCATTATAACGGATGCATCGCCCGCTAAACTCTGAACTGCGCTGGACAGGTAACACAGAAGACGCTGGGGAATGAAAATCTGAGAAACAGGGAGAAAGCAGTGAGGGGCGAGATGATGATTCAGGCCGAAGAAAATGGCAGAAAGATTCCATAGTTGGGATCATTTCAAACGAAAACAAAGACAACACCGTATAGTGCGGTTAAAGTTTTGGTCCCCTGGTGGTCTAGTGGTTAAGACGCAGCGCTCCTTAAGTATGCGACCCGGGTTCGATTCCCGGGTCAGGGGACCACCCCCAGCCACTCTCAGTGCTGGTCCCAAGCCCGGATAAATTGGGGAGGGTTGCGTTAGGAAGGGCATCCAGCGTAAAACATGTGCCAAATCAAACGTGCGGAGGATCCGCGGTGGCGACCAACAAAGACAACACCGTATAGTGCGGTTTAAGTTTTTAAAGTATTTGGAAATAGATTTTTATATGTTTATTTGTATACAGTGCATTTAAAAAAAAGTCCCTCCACAGTGGCCGTGTAGAGCAGGTAGTGGAGCATGTTTTTTTAAGCTGGCAATAAATACAAGAATAGTTTTCTATAACCTACTCTACACAGCACTGTGGAGTGATTTTTCAAGGCACTGTAGTGCATTTAATAGCGATATCACATCAAAATACAAATAAAGTGGTTTAGTTTTCACTCTTGTATGCAATTGTATGCAAATTTCATTTGAACAAGCCTGTCTTATTTTTTTTCTCATTTATTATTGCTCTTAAAAAAAAGGAAAAGTCCATCTTTTCCGATTACTCAATTAATCGATGGAATAATCGTTAGAATACTCAATTAATAAAATAATTGATAGCAGCAGCCCTAAACTGAAGCGCAGAATGCTCAGGGTTTTATATGCTCTGTGTTTTGCTGTACAGGGTGCATGGTGCTTCATTAGGCGTGGGCTCACTGCTGGCCGGCTTCCTTGGAGAAGCCACGATGGTGGCAGTAGGTGCATGCTACGTGTATCGCCAACAGGTGAGAGACTGTTACAAATGTAATAACTTCATGTCATTAGAGCTCATTCTTTTTTTGTAGTTTTTGTGCATTATATAATGATGCTCATTTCTTTTATTCCTTTATTATCAATCATAAAACACTTTCCCTCTAGAGAAAGAATTCAGGCACAGAGCTAGGCACGCAGGGGGGCGACTCTGCGCCGATGAGTGCCGTCACATCCACGACTGAGTTAGACGCCATCCAAGAGGTAGATGAGGACGAGGAACAGGAGGAGGGACAGAAAGAGTAAATTCTGAGGAACACATTGATAGAGAAAGCTAAGGAGGATTTGCTGATTATGGCTTAACTAAAAGAAAAAGAAAAAACAACCCCTACTATTGAAACCAGTAACAGGACGGCGACCTACTCCGATCGCTCAACCTGTATCTGCTACAGCACTTTCTGCAACTGAAAGAACCTTTTTGCACTGAAGTCCTTCAGAGACTCCCTCCACAGCAGCTAACAGCTCAATGATTGCATTTCAGCAGTCGTGATAATGGGAGCAGCTGGAAGATGTATTTTCTCTTTGCTTCATGCCAACTTGTCAAAAACATTTAAGTACATGTAATTGCTCAGAGGGAGACAATCCGGCACAAAAGCACAGTTACTGAACTTTGACACAGTGGAACATGTCTGTTACAGTGTGGGCCTTAAAATGCACAATATCTGCACAGTCTGTTAACGCACAAAAGACTTTTGATATAGAAATATCTAAACATTTTTATGAAAGATTTTTTTTTTTTAGCTATTCAGGGACATGCACAAAGAAATTCATATAATTGTCTGTTTATTTTATATTTTTAGCTAGACATGTTCTATTTAGTGTTGTATAAATAAATTGTGGTAAAAATGCTATCTAACATCAGCTTAATCAGAAATCTACATATTAAACAATGCAGAACAGTTCAAACTGATTTTAATTTTAATCACAACATTTAATTCATCATTTCTCTAGAACCCGTTTTTGATCGGACTTTCATAACAGTGCTTACACTTCTTTGTAGTTTCTCAAAATTGCTTATTGAGATTTTGTATGAACAATAAAAAGCCCTAATAAAAGCTACAGTTCAGTAAATGTCCCATGAAAAGCAATAGTCCAAGCTACAATTGACATGTACATTGTAAAAGTGTACATTTCAGAAACTAAATGAATAGAAGGACTTTATTTTCATCAAGGATTTATTCATAATTTTTTTTTTTTTAAGCTGCACATGATTCAGCTTTGCTATTTCAATATACTTAAAAGGCATTGTTCTTAAACGACACTACAATTCTGTACGCCTCATTATTATAAATGATTGGATTAAGAAATTGATGATGATTCCAAACTTTTAAACATGGAAATGTTACTTTTGTGATTTCTGTTCATGAATCAGTTTGATTTAATTTAGCTCACTACAACCTTTACCCTCTTTACAATATAATTTGGATCATGTATTCTGTGCTCAGGACTTCGAGAGTAACACAGCAAATTAATTCAAAGGTCAGGAATGTCAAGAATTCCAAATATGTTAATATACTTTGCAGGGATACTGTAAAGAATACTGTAAAGTGTGTGTTAGCCATACATATGCTAATAATCTTACATTTTCTATTAGGTAGTGTATTTAATTTTTATTTTTTATCTATCAAAAATACATGGCATGCTTGGCAAACTGAATTTTCCAGGTTTTCCTCAGTAACCGCTTTATCCTGCATTTAGAGGCAATCCTGGAAACACTGTAATATGAGGAAGAAATAAATACACTCTCAGACACTATGTAGACACAAATATATGTGTAGCATATACATTTCCACAATAATGCGAGCTCATGATCAAACCAGAAACTCTGGATCTTTGAGGCAGCAATGCTACTTGTTACGCCACCACACCTCTATAAATATTACGTAAAAACAAAAGTCAATGCTTTCAAATATATTGAACCGACAATCAAACATGGCCACCCTTACCCTTTAAAACTACATCAAACCTCAGAGCCCACCACAGGTGTTCTATAGATTTTTGGATCTCATGCCTCTCTGCAGGTTTAAGGCAGCCTTAAAGAATTTGTTTTAGCTAACAAAAGTTATATTTGATTTAATAAGGTTTTATGAACAGATAAAATTTGACCCACCAGTAGAAATGACTGATATTTTCACAAGTGAATAACATGGCTGAAGGTTTACTTTCATTACAATGATATTTCAGTTTTTTCTGCCATGATATATTCTCAGCCTGTCTTACTGAGCTGAACTAGAACTCCCAGAGTCAGGCCTCGAACCCTGTTGGAAAAACTGTACTGAACTTCTCTAGTGTTTAATTATTCAGTGCATACTGCTTATTTTTGTTAGAAACTGTAGGTATGTGGTCAATATAATATTTAAAATTGTAGATACAGTTGTTTTTTATTTTACTGTCATCGATACATAATCTCTTCAACTAGCATCCTTAGTTTTAAAGGGAACATGTCATGTATTGAACAAGCTACAGTTAAACAGTGATGCCAGTTATTTCTGAACGATCACTCAGGTTGTGGCTCGTACTTTAGCACGTAAACTCGTTTGCTGTATTAATGTGCATATCAATATCCATATTAGCATTGAAATGTAAAAAAAAAAATGTCATCATATTTTTATCATTCACACAATTACACACTGTTCCAGCAACAAGTGGGACCAATTAGTAGCTGCATGTTTATTTTGCATCATCTATATGAACAAGTTCTGTTAATAACAAAGTTACCTGCTGACTTTTCCTGCAAAGTCACCTTGCTGTTTGTCAAATAATAAAAAAAAAACAAAAAAACAGAAATCCGCCTTAAAGGTCTGTTCATTTAATATTTCATATATGAACTTAATGTAAACATTTTTCATAAAATATCTATTTGTATTTCCACAAACAACACAAGCTTGTCTATCATCACAAAAAAAAAAAAAACACAGATACAACAGTTTGTCTATTTTCTGCACAATAACGAACCAGTCTAATGAAACCAACCATAAATAAAGAATTTATCAACCCAAAGCAGAAAACGTGCCTGATGGTAAACAACGTGGATTTAAAAAAAAAGGGTCTGTGTGTAAGACTAACATGTTCTACAGCACCATTTTAAACTTTCACTTCATATTTACATTAAATTAGCTTTACATTACACAGTAGTAATACTAAACAATTTGGCAGCAGTTTGAGACGAGCTCAACAAAATTATTTCATGATTTAAGAAAGCAAATACAAGTATCAAGTAGTGACGACAGCAGTCAGGGGGGGTTCAGTAGTTCTCTAAACATCTATGTAACACATTCCACACCTTTGTATCTCAAATGAAAAATAAGTAGAGAGAATCGCATGTTTCTATAACGTGATATGCTGAATTAATAGGTGAGGTGGTTACTTTCAATCCAGCAATCAAATCCATGTTTCCTATTCCAACTTGAGGCTTTCTGGAGCCAGAGAAAAATAAATTAAGGTGCTCCTGAGCCTTTCATTACACGGTTCAAATGTTTTGAGAGCCATAATAGAAAAAAAAAAGAGGAATGACTGCTAAACTTGTCTGAGAGGAACATCTGGAGTAGTCCATGCGAGGCAACTATTTAAAACAACAGACTACTCCTTATAAATATAACAAGGTTTTGACAGTTTTCCTATAAAAGGCTTCACACTCCATAGGTTTAAGTTCAGTTCTATTATGTAGCAATTCTGATTTTCCGACAAAGACACATGCATTATTAATCAGACGGTTAACAAATTGAAATTGTGTTTAAGTATTTGCATACTAATTTCTGGCTCTGTACTGGAGAGATGAACACGACACTTGTAAATGATTCTGGCTTAACTGATGATGGGAGTGGAGAGTGGACCCAAATCTCTCATAGGTGTTCAGGTGTACACGCTTGTGAGCCCTTGTGCTTTGTTGATGTGTGCGTCATGCTAAAAGAGACCACCCCCACTAGGATAGAATTCTTTCATTGGAGATCAAATGTAATTAGTAAAAATGATGTTTTAATCCAGTGATGCCTTGCACTGAGAAGACAATTGGAGTCAACCAAATGGACACAAACTGTCCCTTACTGCACAACAGTGAACCAGTTTTTCTTTTAATATGTCATCAGCCTGTAAGTACATATTTGATCTCTAGCTTGACATCTGTCATTGTTATACTGGCAAAAAAAAAAGAAAAAAAAAAAAAGGTTAATTATCTTGTCCTAATACTGAAATATAAAGTTTTGATCAAGGGTTTCAGTGGTGGACGAAGTAGACAATCCATGTGCTTGAGTTGCGAAGTAGAGATACAGTAGGGAAAACATTACTTAGTTAAAATTGCTCCCTTTAAACTTTCACTTGAGCAAAGGTACAAAGATATTTGCCTTCAAATGTACTTAAATATCCAAAGTACTATGATTTATTATGGCTATTATGTCCTATTATCATTTTTTGTCACAAGACTGTTGCTTAATCAACCCAGTTAATGTGAAAAGACTCTGTTACTCTTAGCACACCAATCAATTAATAGAATGATATCCAGTCAAACACTGATTGATATCTATTAAACTTAACATAAACCTAAAAACTTCTTATCAACTACTTAAAAAGCTGAATCATGCAAATAAGGCCACAGGTGTTGTGGCAAGTTCGAATCAGTAGTTTCTCCATCATTTATTCCACTAAAATGTTCTGCTTGCTGTTGAACTGATGCTGAACTGTATATTGTGATAAATAGATACCAGCAAGCGGCAATCAAAATAAGTGCAAAACAGAGTGCGCCCTCCACCCTGATTGGTGGCTTGCTGGGTGCTTGACGAGGTACGTAGTTACCCACTTATAAATAAAAAGGAACGACTGATTTTGCGCAATGGAGTCGAGTAAAAAGTTACGATATTTGCCTTTAAAATGTAGTGAAGTAAAAGTGTCTGAATGGAAATCATTAAAGTACAGATAAGTGAAAAAGCTACTTCAGTACAGTAACGAATTACGTTCACTTGTTACTGTCCACCACTGCAGGGTCTCTATTAAACATGATGTTCTATGCAGCTGAATTTGTATGTTTGAGAGAAAATTCTATAAATTTGGCTTGTGTCAATGTCAGCAATACTGTTCATTCTTGGACTGTATGAAATAAAAACTACTACAAAAACAAGAACGTCAACAAATTGCACAAAAAAACCTGAGTGCTTTTGTTAATGTTGTAAGCTTTAGCCAAATCGCCATCAACTTCAGCCAAACACAAGCAGATTTTAGACATAATCTTCTTTTGTACTAATTAAAAATCCTTTACTTTAACTCTGGTTATGAACAGGATTTCTGGCATTTTATTAATAATTACTCAGGAGAAGGCAGAGCATGGTGATGTCTTAGTTTCACTCTCAATTTCCTTCCTGACATCAGCTGATGTCGGAGCGCAACAATGTTACGCTCTGTAATGTGTCGGCTTCCTAACGGGGACGTTATAATGGCGGTCATCCTCCGTGATGACACACACGCATGGCCAGTCTTGTTTGTGGTCGTCAGGGTAGTGCGTCACAAATTCCTCCGTGTCAGCCTTGTAGAGGCGGAAGGCTTGAATGGTGTGCTGTAAGGCATAACCGAGCAGAAACATCTCCACCTGCAACAGTGGAAAGAACAATTATGCTTTACAAACCTTCTGTATTTCGTGCACATGCCACATCAGGAAATTACACAGGTTTTCGGTCGGTTCATGACCTCATGAATTCTGCATTGTGTCAGGATAATTCAGTTAAAACAAATGACACTAAATGTATAAACCAAATAACACAAAAGTGCCTAAAATGTTTCACAGTGAAGTGGATCTTTATTTTTCTACATGTTCTTCATTTTAAGATTTTTTTCTACTCACATTTGTCTAAAACAGAACTTTGAGAGAAAAGACTTGCTTTTAGGTAACTGGCGCATCATTAAGTCATTACGTTTAAAACCGGCAGCCTTAATATTAATTCATATCATTAAAAAAAATAATATAAACACAATATTGACAAAAGTTTCTGTACCCTTGACCACAAGATTTGCTTTCTAAACATCCCATTCCACATGTAGTCCCCATTTGCTGTTATAGTAATGATTTTGGAGGATTGTGGGGGAGATTTCTGTTCATTCAGCCAGAAGGGTGTTAGTAAAGTCAGGTACTGATTTCAGGTCAGGAGGCCTGGGGTCTCGAAGGTATTTAACAGGTTTGAGGTCAGAGCTCTATAGCAGGCCACTCAAGATCTTCCCCTCAAACCCATGGAAACCATATCGTTATGGAGCTTACTTGTAGACAATGCGATGCTACTGCATTAAAGACATCATGTATAACTGTGTACCTCTACTTTTTAACAGTTTAGGGAAGAACCACATATGGCTGCAAAAGTCAGATGTCCATAATACTTTTGTCTATATTGTCTATAAGTTATATTATATTATTATACGTTTGTCTATAAAGTTGTTTTAGTCCATACCTTGTTCTTTTTCAATTTTTACATCACAAATCCCTGAAAACTCAAAAGCCTGAAACCAAAAAAACTATTAGGTGCATGTCAATTATTATTTTTTTATATCCGTTACGTATTTTTAAAAATTTGAAGCCCGGGTTGTCAAATGTTTTTGCTTTATTAAAAGTAATAATATGAATACAATTAATTCCTAGTTGAACATATCTATTCCAGATGAAACATGTAGTTTGTTCACCTGTATTCATGCTTACTGTGTTGTAACGTATTATACAGGGAGTGCAGAATTATTAGGCAAGTTGTATTTTTGAGGATTAATTTTATTTGAGGATTTAATTTGAACAACAACCATGTTCACAATGAACACAAAAAACTCATTAATATCAAAGCTGAATATTTTTGGTTATTATTAGTTTTAGCTATTTTAGGGGGATATCTGTGTGTGCAGGTGACTATTACTGTGCATAATTATTAGGCAACTTAACAAAAAACTAATTTATACCCATTTCAATTATTTATTTTTACCAGTGAAACCAATATAACATCTCAACATTCACAAATATACATTTCTGACATTCAAAAACCAAACAAAAACAAATCAGTGACCAATATAGCCACCTTTCTTTGCAAGGACACTCAAAAGCCTGCCATCCATGGATTCTGTCAGTGTTTTGATCTGTTCACCATCAACATTGCGTGCAGCAGCAACCACAGCCTCCCAGACACTGTTCAGAGAGGTGTACTGTTTTCCCTCCTTGTAAATCGCACATTTGATGATGGACCACAGGTTCTCAATAGGGTTCAGATCAGGTGAACAAGGAGGCCATATCATTAGATTTTCTTCTTTTATACCCTTTCTTGCCAGCCACGCTGTGGAGTACTTGGACGTGTGTGATGGAGCATTGTCCTGCATGAAAATCATGTTTTTCTTGAAGGATGCAGACTTCTTCCTGTACCACTGCTTGAAGAAGGTGTCTTCCAGAAACTGGCAGTAGGACTGGGAGTTCAGCTTGACTCCATCCTCAACCCGAAAAGGCCCCACAAGCTCATCTTTGATGATACCAGCCCAAACCAGTACTCCACCTCCACCTTGCTGGCGTCTGAGTCGGACTGGAGCTCTCTGCCCTTTACCAATCCAGCCACGGGCCCATCCATCTGGCCCATCAAGACTCACTCTCATTTCATCAGTCCATAAAACCTTAGAAAAATCAGTCTTGAGATATTTCTTGGCCCAGTCTTGACATTTCAGCTTGTGTGTCTTGTTCAGTGGTGGTCGACTTTCTGCCTTTCTTACCTTGGCCATGTCTCTGAGTATTGCACACCTTGTGCTTTTGGGCACTCCAGTGATGTTGCAGCTCTAAAATATGGCCAAACTGGTGGCAAGTGGCATCTTGGCAGCTGCACGCTTGACTTTTCTCAGTTCACGGGCAGTTATTTTGCGCCTTGGTTTTTCCACACGCTTCTTGCGACCCTGTTGACTATTTTGAATGAAACGCTTGATTGTTCGATGATCACGCTTCAGAAGCTTGGCTAATTTAAGACTGCTGCATCCCTCTGCAATATATCTCACTATTTTTGACTTTTCTGAGCCTGTCAAGTCCTTCTTTTGACCCATTTTGCCAAAGGAAAGGAAGTTGCCTAATAATTATGCACACCTGATATAGGGTGTTGATGTCATTAGACCACACCCCTTCTCATTACAGAGATGCACATCACCTAATATGCTTAATTGGTAGTAGGCTTTCCAGCCTATACAGCTTGGAGTAAGACAACATGCATAACGAGGATGATGTGGTCAAAATACTCATTTGCCTAATAATTCTGCACTCCCTGTAGAGATAGACAGATCACTATATTCATCCCTGAGGGGGATTCATGAGTTTCTGTACATCAGTAAATAAATTCCCCTACCTGTATTTCCCACTAATGTGTTAGTGTGAGCATAAAACAGGAAGTCCGTTATTAAAAAAACAAGAAACATTCACACCCAAATAGAATTTATTGCTCACAGAGAAAAAAAAACTTTTCCTGTCCATAGACAGGAAACCTGCTGTTAAATGCCTCGGCGCAGAGATCAGATTATCACGGAGATGGTGTTTCACACCTCTACCTTTGTCTCATTTAACCATGTCTTCTTTTGAATTTCATGCAGTTTCAGTTACCTCTCCAATCAACCTTTTTATCATTGTCATCTACCGCCCTCCTGGTCCCCTTGGGGACTTCCTAGAAGAGATGGACACGCTCCTCAGTAATTTCCCCTCTGACGGCACCCCTCTGACAGTTCTTGGTGACTTCAACCTCACAGCTGCAAATAAGTATTTGAACACCTGTCTATCAGCTAGAATTCTGACCCTCAAAGACCTGTTAGTCTGCCTTTAAAATGTCCACCTCCACTACATTTATTATCCTAAATTAGATGCACCTGTTTGAGGTCGTTAGCTGCATAAAGACACCTGTCCACCCCATACAATCAGTAAGAATCCAACTACTAACATGGCCAAGACCAAAGAGCTGTCCAAAGACACTAGAGACAAAATTGTACACCTCCACAAGGCTGGAAAGGGCTACGGGGAAATTGCCAAGCAGCTTGGTGAAAAAAGGTCCACTGTTGGAGCAATCATTAGAAAATGGAAGAAGCTAAACATGACTGTCAATCTCCCTCGGACTGGGGCTCCATGCAAGATCTCACCTCGTGGGGTCTCAATGATCCTAAGGAAGGTGAGAAATCAGCCCAGAACTACACGGGAGGAGCTGGTCAATGACCTGAAAAGAGCTGGGACCACCGTTTCCAAGGTTACTGTTGGTAATACACTAAGACGTCATGGTTTGAAATCATGCATGGCACGGAAGGTTCCCCTGCTTAAACCAGCACATGTTCAGTCACGTCTTAAGTTTGCCAATGACCATTTGGATGATCCAGAGGAGTCATGGGAGAAAGTCATGTGGTCAGATGAGACCAAAATATAACTTTTGGGTCATAATTCCACTAAACGTGTTTGGAGGAAGAAGAATGATGAGTACCATCTCAAGAACACCATCCTTGCTGTAAAGCTTGGGGGTGGTAACATCATGCTTTTGGGGTGTTTTTCTGTACATGGGACAGGGCGACTGCACTGTATTAAGGAGAGGATGACCGGGGCCATGTATTGCGAGATTTTGGGGAACAACCTCCTTCCCTCAGTTAGAGCATTAAAGATGGGTCGAGGCTGGGTCTTCCAACATGACAATGACCCGAAGCACACAGCCAGGATAACCAAGAAGTGGCTCTGTAAGAAGCATATCAAGGTTCTGGCGTTGCCTAGCCAGTTTCCAGACCTAAACCCAATAGAGAATCTTTAGAGGAAGCTAAAACTCTGTGTTTCTCTGCAACAGGCCAGAAACCTGACTGATCTAGAGAAGATCTGTGTGGAGGAGTCGGCCAAAATCCCTCCTGCAGTGTGTGCAAACCTGGTGAAAAACTACAGGAAACGTTTGACCTCTGTAATTGCAAACAAAGGCTACTGTACCAAATATTAACATTGACTTTCTCAGGTGTTCAAATACTTATTTGCAGCTGTATCATACAAATAAATAGTTAAAAAAATCATACATTGTGATTTCTGTATTTCTATTTTAGATTATGTCTCTCACAATGGACATGCACCTACGATGACAATTTCAGACTTCTAAGTGGGAGAACTTGCAAAATAGCAGGGTGTTCAAATACTTATTTTCCTCACTGTAGATGATTATCAATATAGGTCATATAGCATCAAGCTATAAAATCTAAGGCTGCATTCAAAAGGATTTAGTTTTTCGAACACAAGTTTTAGTAAGAAAACAGTTTAGTGTTAAGTGCTTTACTCTTATCTGCAGAAGCTCCAGATAGTGTTTAAGTTTCTCCACAGGATCTTCCTTCTCCTCTGCTTTGGCACACTGAGGAGGGAACACCCACATGCCCACCAATTGCTCCTGAGCCTCGATTTTCTCCGGCAACTTCAATATGAATTAAACAAAAGTCAATTAGTATTTGACAATGAGCAAAATATCAGAGTCAGGTAAAAGAACAAAAATCAAGTCAAGAAGAAAAGAAGAAAGAAGCTTTTATTGTAATTTCGCTGACGCAGTACGCAGTGAAATGACACAACGTTCCTCCAGAACCCTGGTACTACATTAAACAAAATAGAGCTACATACAGAACACAGAGAGGAGGACTAAAGTAAGTTTCCTCGCCACATAAATTGCATCGTGTGCAACCGAGTGCAAACAGTGCAAGACAAAAAACAGTGCAGACAACACAAGACAGTGTGAGATACACACTCTGATATTCTCAAGAAGTGCTGGCCTTTCTTGGTGATGGCGCTGGTGTTGAGTGACCAGGTGAAGTTATCCGCCAAGAAATTTGGTGCTCTTGACTATCTCTGTGGAGGATCTATTGATGATCAGAGGAGAATGACTGCTCTGTGCTCTCCTGAAGTTAACAACCATCTCTTTGGTTTTGTCAATGCTCAGAGACAGGTTGTTGGCTCTACACCAGGCTGTTAATTGTTTCACCTCCTCTCTGTATGCCGACACGTCGTTTTTGCTGATGAGACCCACCACGGTCGTGTCATTGGCGAACTTGATGTGATTAGAGCGGTGCATTGCTACATAGTCGTGAGTCAGCAGTGTGAACAGCAGTGGGCTGAGGGACGCCAGTGCTCAGTGTGGTGGTGCTGGAGATGCTGTTCTTGACCCGGACTGATGAGGTTTCCTAGACAGGAAGTCCAGAATCCAGTTGCAGAGGGAGCTGTTCAGGTGCTGAGGGATGATTGTGTTGAATGCTGAACTGAAGTCTATAAACAGCATTCGTACGCAAGTGTCCTAATTGGCCAGGTGGGTGAGGGCGAGATGAAGGGTCATGGAAATTACATCGTACGTGCACCAGTTTGGACGATACACAAACTGCATGGGGTCCAGTGAGGGTGGTAGCTGGGTCTTGATGTGCCGGATGAAAAGCCACTCGAGGCACTACATTATGATGGGTGTGAGTGCGACAGGACGATAGTCATTAAGGCAGGAGACTGTAGACTTCTTCGGCACGAAAACGATGGTTGTCGTCTTGAGGCACAAAGGAACAACGGTGCTGCTCAGGGAGATGTTAAAGATGTCGGTGAAGACATTTGCTAGCTGTTCTCAAAATAAACAGCTGTTCTGTTCTTCGCCTCTCTGATGGCACGGAGTAGTTTGCCCGTAAACAGTAAGAATTCTGACACATGCAGTGTTGAGGATGATGAGAAAAGTCAAGAAGCTGCCCAAACAGAACTGTGCATTTTAGTAAATTTTTTAAATCTACACATTTTAAAATCATCACATACAGCAAAGCTAAACAGCAAGCTAAAAGAACCCCTTTTTAATCCCTTTCTAATTGTGTGTTGTGGTTAGATCTAACTCGCTGGTAAAATATTTCCTGCATTAAAGGAGCAATCCCCAGTCCTAATGAAACATTTGTCATAGATTCCTATTGGGCTAAAGCACTCTTTTCAGAAAACATTTTAGTACTGAATTTTGTGATTAAATCTGGTTGCCTCTCCCAGGATGTTAAAGTTGAATATTTCAACAAAAGAATGACCCAAACAAACCAAATGCAAACCCAAATCAACATATTTTGGCGGATCAGAAAATCCAGCAAAGTCCAGCATACGTGCTCCCAACCTTGTAAGATTCAAAAGTATATGTTTGAAAACTGCAGCTTAAGCTTAAAAATGCAAAAATAAATCTATACACCACTGCTGTGTGTTTTTTGTTAATTTACTATTAACTGCTGCTCACGAATGATTGGATGTCTTATGCAATTTATATTTTTTCACATTCAGGGTGCCAATAATTCCATCTGCAATGCTGTAATATTTGCAATTAAACACCATATGCACACTTGATAACACATTCCTATTATTTAATATGGTTTTATGTAACAATCTAATTTCTTTATACATATGCATCATTATGCAAATCTCATCAAAATCCCAGGTTAAAAAACAAAACAGTCTTAAATCTTAATTCTGATTTAAATCACTTGCATTTAGCACTTTATCACTCAGCACTAATCTGTTTAACATCTGGACTGGTGTTTTTTTTTTCTTCAAGTTTGTCATGACTGGCCTGATTATATCTCTCTGGTCTAAGAATATTAAGAACTAAGGCTGTGGACTAAATATTTGAGCTCTTACCGATGTGAAATCCTCTTCCTGTAGCCAGGCTGGTGTTTGTGTTGTAGTGGTCAACACCTGATAGAGTGTAGCTCTCAGAGAGCAGTAGTTATCTCCCCTTACTCTCCTCAGCCCATTAAAACTACAAGATATTTCAGAGTAGCCCTGCAAAATGAGACAAATAAAACGTTTTAACAAATATATATATATTTTTTTTAAATCTGTAATTTCAATAATTCATTTGATTTCACTCTTTCGAACATGCCTTTCTAAGTGCACTTATTAATAATTCAACAGCTGGAAGATAGAGATTATTTTGACCAAAAAATCTAAATCATCTATCTTTACCATAGAAAAGAATTTCAGGAGATACAGATTTTCAACATGTATCATGAGCAAAACTCCCTATTCAAGTGTTCCCCTGCTGTTTGCTTTGGATGTATGGCAGGCACTTATACATTCATAAGGCAGAAGATATTTCAGAGTAGCCCTGCAAAATGAGACAAATAAAACGTTTTAACAAATATATATATATTTTTTTTAAATCTGTAATTTCAATAATTCATTTGATTTCACTCTTTCGAACATGCCTTTCTAAGTGCACTTATTAATAATTCAACAGCTGGAAGATAGAGATTATTTTGACCAAAAAATCTAAATCATCTATCTTTACCATAGAAAAAACAATTTCAGGAGATACAGATTTTCAACATGTATCATGAGCAAAACTCCCTATTCAACTGTTCCCCTGCTGTTTGCTTTGGATGTATGGCAGGCACTTATACATTCATAAGGCAGGGACATTTAGGAAAGCTGCTAATATCATGCGTCTCTAAAAAATAAAAAATAAATTAAATAAATAAATAAAAATAATACAAAATAAAACCTATGGACATTTCCTATGATTTTGTGGCTCGAGTGTTCAGGACATCTGTGCTGCAACAAACTGGGCCTCTCCTCATTCTAACTCAAGCATGCCCATGTACGTGTGACATTCTGCCTTAATGATGAGCTTGTTTAGTTATACAGCAGTCAGCATATCCCATAGTGTTATCAGACTTTAATATTAAACTATAATAAAACATGGTTCTGTGACAGCACAAGTGAGGCATCTCCCCAGACCACCCTCCTTCATGATGTAAGTCATTTTTAACAACGAGGTGGCAGCATTTCCTATGTTTAGCTGTGCAAGCAATAGGTGCATTTGCAGAAGCAAAATGTTTACACATACAGATGTGTGAAAATAAAAGAACACCCGCGTTGAATTCTATAGTTTTACATATCAGAACATTATAAAAATCATCTGGTTCTTATCAGAACAGACTGTAAACACAGATGAACAACACAAGACATAATATACTGTCATTATTATAATTATGATTATTTTTTTCACAAAAATAACACAGTGAATCTGTGAATATATAAGTACACCTTATGATTCAATAGCTTGGAGAACCACCTTTAAAAGAAATGAGTCTTATTCTGTATGACTATTAACTCACAATAACCTGGAAGAATTTTGGCTCGCTCTTCTTTATAAAGTTTTCCCAGTTCATTAAAGTTTGCAAGTATTTATTTATGCACAGCACTTTGAAGGTGCTGCTGCAGTATTTCATTTAAGTTGAGGTCTGATCTGACTGGGCCACTATAATACCTTGATTCTGTTCTTTTCAGCCATTCTGGTGTGTTTGGGACTAATGTCCTGTTGCCTGTTTTCGCCAAACTTTAGCTGTTAAGCGGGTGGCCAAACGATTGTTTATACGATACATTATTATTTGTATAGCACTTTTAACAATGGACATTGTCTCAATGCAGCTTTACACAGTTAATGTGATGATACACTTATAAATAACATCTTATTAATTTTTTAGTTTGTCCCTGATGAGCGAGCCGGTGGCGACTGTGGCAAGAAAAAACTCCCCGAGATGGCATAAGGAAAAAAACTCAAGAGGAATGAGACTCAAGAGGGAACCCATCCTCATCTGGGTTGCACCTAATGTCCATTTATTACAAATAAACGTTGCCGGGTCCAGTGATGGTGATCAGAAGCAAACTGTAGTCCTGAGTCAGTGTAGCAGACTGTTGACATTAACTACAGTCCAAATCCATCCTCAAAGCTTCCGTTCTTACTCTGTAATTTCATGGAACCACAGGGCGTTGATGAGAAACCGTCCCCAGCTGCACAGAGTGGCCTTGACTTGAAAAGAACACTATACAGAGGCAGGCCTGACAGACCCATCCTCTACTTCTTTCGGCTGCTCCCACAAGGGGTCGCCACAGCAGATCATCCGTCTCCGTAATAATCTGTCCTCTACATCTGCCTCTTTCAAACCAACTACCTGCATGTCTTCCCTCACCACATCCATATACCTCCTACTTGGTCTTCCTCTTTTCCTTCTTCCTGGCGGTTCCATTCTCAGCATTCTTTTACCGATATACCCCATGTCCCTCCTCTGCACATGTCCAAACCATCTCAATCGTGCCTCTCTTACTTTGTCCCCAAAACGTCCCACGTGTCGTCCCTCTAATAAACTCATTTCTAAACCTGTCCATCCTCATCACTCCCAATGAAACCAAAGCATTATTGTATAGATATATACTGTTTAAAACCAGCAAAATGTTGAACCTATTTTATTGATTACTTTGAGACACAGGCACATAATATTTTTAATCTATTGATCTACACTAGTTACCTGAATGATGAAGCCGTTTTTCTCTTTCCACCTGGCACATTGAAGTAAGTTTTTCAAAATCAGTGTTTAGCAGGGCACATTTAAAAAAAAACAAGAGTCCCACAAAGTGTTGCTTAAACCATAAACTTTGAAAAGCCTCAAATTATACTTAAATAAATGCATTCTACAGTATTAAATTATATTGTTTGTTAATATTCTAACAGCCATTATAATTCTGTTACTGTAGTAGAAAAGCTGCACTTCTGCAATTCTTTTGAAACTGAAACTCACCTTTCTGATGACATTGCTCTTGGCCGTGTTTCCCTTCCACTCTCTCTCACTGTAGGCCAAAATGTCAACAGGGGCAGCTAAACTGCACTTCTCCTCCACTCCAGGAACTGAAAGAAGAAATAACACATCAATGTGCAAAATTACCTGTAAATCACTCAAACACTGAATACTTTGAGATGTGTAAAAGATTATTACATTTTGGTAGAAATACATTTTATGGTTATAATTTCTAATGCAGATAAACAAATTTCCTGTTTTTTTCCCCCCTGAAAATGTTAAATGAGCAGGCTACTGACTCAAATACACATTACAGCTCACGTGCTTAAATACACAGAACTGAATTAAAATAGCAGGCGTGCAATAAGAATCATGAACATACATTTTTTTTTTTTTGCTGTTCTGAAAACTTCCAAAACATTTATGTACAGTGTGGAGAAAAAAAAATATAAGCCTATAAAAGTTTGGAAGAAATGCCAGAAGGCACGATCTGACATGAGACCAAATTTATGAAGATTTCATGCTGTAATTATATTATTCAAAGGCGCTGTTGTGTTTTATAACACTTAAGGAAAACAGTTGATGCATTAAAAATCATTCAATACTTGTAAACTCCAGGAGTGGCATCGATTTCTTTTCTTTGGTCTGCTCTTGTTCAATCTCATTGTCTGCCTGATAGAGGTCTTCAATGCTGCTTAAAAAAAAAGAAGAAAAGAAAAGAAATTAAAAAAGTGGCAACCCACGATGAAATGTTCACATCTTGAACTATTTATCATTTTGAAAACTAGTATAAAGATTTCACAACCGAAATAAACATTTTGCCTTCAAGGTGAAAGGAGAAAATTCCATTTGTGACACAAAAGCATCAGTGTTGATCTAAACTATATTGTCTTCTATTATATGTGATTAAACTGACTTGGGCAGGCTTATGTGTGTTGGCAAAGACATAACATGAAAAACTGTACGTTTAGAACTGCGTGTAACAGACGCACCGTGATAAAACTCCACATCACTATCCAACAACATGATTAAAAGCTGACTTTAAGACATCTTTAAACAAACTGACTGCATTTAACACGACGTTTGTTAAACTGGCCGCTTACACAGCATAATCTATGTAGATGAATAGCCCTTGGTTTGTAAAGTTCTAAAGCTGAAATATCTGTTAAGGAAAAAGAAAAATCAGCTACAGAGTTGTCCAGAGTTAATTTAATCATACCTTCTTCCTCCTCTCTGTTCTACAAAAAATAAATGAAGCTTAGGATGCCTGTGACACTTACTCCTCGTGCTCTGGCTCTTTCTCTGCAATGTGTTCTAAGTCACACACAGGTATAAGTGCAACTTTCATGTCATGACCACTGCTGAATACAATTTCTCCTTTTTGGGCCTGGTTGCTTTCAGCATCCTCTTTTTCGTCTCCTGCTGTTCTCTCATCATTCTCACTTGGCTGAGAGATAAGGTCACGATCAAATGACGATGCCTCGCTCGGTGCAGTGGACTCGCTCTCGAGTTCATTTTCTTTGACTTGTTTGCTAAAAATGAGACAAAATGGGTAGTATTGTAAGCAAGTGACACAAATTCATTCAATGAAAGTATACATGAAACTGTTGGCTGTTTGGTCCCAAAGTAAGTTCTCCTTTTGGCCTCTTGAGGGTGCACATCACAACACCACAATATTATACCTACTGCACAGATGCCAGCGCTATGACTAATAAATAAATAAAATACTATGTGCACATTTAGAAACATGCACCTGCTAATAAATAGCTTATAAAATGCCACAGTGTAGTTTGTGTGTCGCTATAAATAAACACACATTCTCACTTAGTTAATAGAATACTCATAATATAAATTATAACAGACCTACTCAAGCCATGAGCACTGGAAATACAGCTCATGTGTACTTGTTTAAAATGTTTAAAATATAACAGAGCCAATATAAAATTGGAACAGTTAGACTTTTATTAAAAACGTGTTCTTGTTCAGACCACAGAATGATTTCCCATCTGTCACTAAATGGATTTAAATAGTTACCTTAAATCTACAATTTTACCTTCCATCCCAAAGTAAAAACCTGGTGGTGTTGCTATTGTTAACCCCCCCATCTTAAGGTCAAATCAAATTTAGAAAACTATTCTGGTCCTTTAATTCCACCTAGTGGTGAGGAGTGTAAACAACAGAAAGCGCTTACTCAGGCTTCTCTATAGATTCTGGCTTCTCTACAGGAGTGTACGTGGGCAAACCGTTCTGAAAAGCCTCTCCAACATTTCCTTCCTTTTCGTACTCAGGGATTGTCATCTGGATTTCTGCAGTGTCTGACTCTGGCTTCTCCGGCACTTCTGCAATGCTGGCACTGAAGAGCAGAGACAAGATTTGATTGGACGTCATCTCATTAAGTGTGTGCTGAGGCTCGACAGATATGTTCTACACATAAAAGTCTCCATCCGGACAGGGAATTTTTTATATCCAAGTATATTTAATATTTATGTCACAGCATCCTAATTAGAACTTTACAGAAAAAAAATGTATATACTTCCAATTTGTTACAGAAGAATTGAAACCTCAATACATGGATGCATTGATCCTCACACAAAAATGAAACAAGACACACAGATATAAGGGTTTTAAAGTAATTTTAAGGTGATTAAAGTTAAATAGGAAAAGTCATTAAGCAAATATACTGATAAATTATCTGTTGCCTAAATGCATGTAAGAAATAAAAAAATAAAGGAAATAAAAAATTAATGTCCAGCATATTCCATTTTTAAATAAACTGCCATAATACACACACACACACACACACACACACACACACAGAGTTGACATTAATGAGCTTAATAAGCCCATACTTTTAAGTACAAAATATCATCATATACACTGCATAATTAGAGTAAAATATAATAAGATTAATGCAATAATAACTTCTTGTATATTGATCTATAGCTTTGTGATTCTGCATGCCAAAGTCAATTGTATGGCATTGGGAAATGCCTTTTTAAATTACAATCTATTTAAAAACTTAAGCTGTGTGTAAGGAAATAATTTTCCAGGGAAGAAGTTCACAGAAGCATTTGCGTTCTATTTACTCCAAAATAAAAACCTTTTCCACATACTGTGAGGTACGACTGTGCAGTTAAATATATAGTCCACCAAATCAGTCTACACAAAACAGCAACATAGCTGTGAATGTGTCAACCTTTTTTTGTAAACGAGTACAGTATATTGATATCAGAGCAATAGGCAGCTTTTGATACCGACAATCTGATATAAGGGCTTATAAACCAGACCTAGGTGCAAATATTGGTGTGCATTAAACACACCATGACCCGTGACCTACTTTCATAGGAAGCAGATGTTTTGCTCTTTTTCTTTTTTAGCTTTTGGGCATAAAATGTGGGGGAATAAAAAAAAAAATGTATATGAAAAATCCACACTAAAACTGATCTAGACAATATTTCATACTGGATTGGAGTGTAATCTGCTCAACCATTTCATTGTCTGTGTTGGTTCTCTGCTTCTGCACTGATTTGATATGCTGAACAGAGAACTGATAAACCAGTAACAAGCAGTGTTATAGCATATGCTCACCTCTTACTGTCGGCAGAGGCTTCAGACACTATCTCCTGATTTCCAATACGTGAAGGTTCCTCAGGTGGCTTCACTAAGAACTCAGTCAATTGAGGTTCTTCTGCATTCAGCTCAGCTGCGTTCTCATCCCTCAAACCAACATCAGCCGAGTCTTCCACTTGGCCATTTTCTATATAATTCACAGTGGATTCCTCAATAATGTTCATTGCTGGAGAAGACTCCTGTGCTAAAGTTTCCTGAGTTTCAGCAGGTAAACCGTTTTCCATCATTTCAGACATGCCGAAAACAGCATGATCTTCGTAGTTTTGTTGCACTTCATCAGCGACAGGTTTTTCAACGGCTAATCCTGCCTTTTCTTCACATGAGAGCTCTGATACAATTACTGGAGTTTCTGCAATGGCGTTTTCTGGGAGCGTGGTATCTACAGTGTTCTCTGCCATGTCCATTTCAGCTACGAGTCCTTTTACTTTAAGTTCATCTATTGCGGAGTTATTCAAAACTGGCTCTATGGGTTGAGGGATCTCCATCGCAGGTAAAACTTCTACTGGTGTTTTGAGCTCCTCCTTCCCCGTCTCTACATTGCCAGCTCCTTTCTCCAAATAATCCTCATTTTCATCAGCTTTAGACATCATCTTCTTTGTGTCTTCTTCATCGACCTCCTGCTGTGGGTTCACTTGTATAACGTCATCAGCAGGACCTTCTTCCAGCGCATCCTGTACCATCAACTTAGGCTTGCATGCTGTGTGCTCTTTTTCCAGTGAATCAGATATGTGAGCTTCTGTTTCCCCGTTCACATTAGCTATAGCCAACTCTGTCGCATCAGTGACTTCAGTAGCAGAGGTCTGGGTCTCTTCTGTGGTCTCATCCTCATTTTTTGTTTCTGGGGGTGTAGCAGATGCATCTACTAGTTCCTTTGACACTATTGACACAGGTGAGGCACTTTGGCTAGTTTGTGCAGCAAGGGAGACATCAGTGTGGAGTATCTGGATTACAGAATTATAAGAACTCTTTACAGGCCCCTCAGGTGACTTGGGAGCTGCTGTCGGTTGCGTGCTGACTACATCTTGTTCTTGCATTATGCAACCTGCTTCCTTTTTACTGTCAAAAACAAACAAAACCCAAGTAATAAATTATAAATAAATCATCATGCAATCCTTTACTACTACTTTTTTTTTTTTACATCACGTCAGAGGTTTTATTGAGCGCCTCACATTACCTCTCCTCGACCTCCACTGCATGGCTGATGCCTTCAGTCGTCAGCGGTTTGGCTGAAACCTTTGAATCGGGCGAGTTCAGTAGTCCCTGCGTTTCGTCCACTGTGTGGTCACACGGGTTTGATGCTGGGCAGCACCCGCTGTTCCCCATGGTAACGTTTTACGAATGCTCTCACCCAATCATCTGAAATGGGCTTCAATCTTCTACTTTTTATCTGTTAATGTCCTGACTAAGGAATATCCAAACACAAACAGATCTGACTGTAGACCCCACAATACAGTGTTAAGTGTTCTTTACTACCGAAGCAGATTCAGTATTTACCTGTAATACCGCAGATATTTGGTGACTGTTGGTCATCAGCCAAGCTTCAAGTGGTCCAGACACAAAGTCCCACATTCAAAGCTGTTTAACAAAAAAAAAGAAGATATATTTTTATAAACAATATATACAATCTGATAATTGATACTGAGCGTGAGTTCAGGTCTATAGTGTTTCAGTGTATGGATATGGATGATTCCCAGGTTCTCTGGTCTCCACCAACTTTCACAAGCATGTGTTTACATGGACTGGCTAGAATTAAGTGTCCTTGGGTGTGAATAAATGAGTGGCTGTGTGTGTGGATGGATTGTCCTTCTATCCGGGGTGTATTCCTGCCTCATGCAGTGTTTCCAGTGCAGGTTCTGGATCCACTGTGATCGCGGCCATAATTTAATCAAATGGAAAGAAGGAACAAGTAACATGGGTTATCTACAGGCAAAGAACACTCAGTTATGCTGTAGTACAAGTTTTTAGTTGTTCAAGAAGGAATTGAACATCTTCAGATCAGTCACAAGCTTAAAGTATGCAGACAAAAAACAAAACAAAACAGGATCTTGACCAGATAAATCACAGCTCAGTGTAGACATGGAAGCAGTAAGCAACTAGAGCACTCCAGAATTGGGTCAGTAGGGTTTGTACTTTCACTGTGGCATTCACGCTATGTCTAATATGTAAGCTAATCTGAGTCTCTGGAGCTCTCTGGTGTGCTTTTCCACTTAACCAACCTGAGCTGGAGTCTGACTTCCAGCACAATCACTCCTCCAGCATGGTCTCAACTTTTTCCAAATGGGACCTGCTACAGTACACATTCCTTTATTACGCGTTCATATTCTTTATGCATTGATTGCAAAGCTCTTTTCCTCACACACACAACGTGCATTGCATGTAGGAGTTGATTTTGCTGTCAGCTTCTCGAACACACGCCTGGTCTGATTTCACTTCGCCTCACTCCATTAAACACATTGACGTGAACCAACTGAATAAAGCCAAGCCTCAGTCATATGAACGTACCACCCTGTGCCAAACACAGCCATCGCCCTGAACAATGAAACAACTGTTCATTCTTCAATTAAACAATTATTTCACCATATCCCTTTTACATGAAATTTCATTAAACCAAGTGCGACAAGTGCGGCTGATTTACGACAACGCGCCCGTGCGCGCGCACACAAACACACGCGCGCGCGCTAAACCTTACATTGCTATTGCTGAATAAACCTACTCCTGCTTTGTATGTTTATCGTATCGTAAAAAAAAAATATATATAAAGATATTTTTACCTACCTAACCACTGTAGCTTGGTCTTGACATTTGTTAAGACGCCAGCATTTTCGGCAACCAGGAAGTTTAGCTTTTACAGCGTAGTTTCCCTTTGGCTTTGAGCCACGCCCACTCGAGTACTTCTCAGATATTTACAAAGAAAATAAATGGCGAAAAGAAACACAAGCAGGTTGCATTAAACAATATTAGCCCAGTGCATTCGGGCTATAAATGGAGTGAGGGGTGGAAACGTGATTCCCAAACATAGGAAGCGTTTAAATAAAAGGTCTTGCGCAATTGGAAGACTTGAAGACTTTAGACTTGGGCCGCATCCCAAATCCTCAGAGTAGACAAGTTGATTTGTACAGCAACCCTTCACAAGTGAAAGTCTTAAAGGAAGCCTTACAAAGAAACCTAACAGTAGGAATAGATCAAGAAGAAATACTATAATAGAAAACAAATTATAATATTGGATTTAAATAAAGTAGTACACAGCTAGTATATACACAACTGTGACAGGTTGTACACTTAAAGTACACTCATCTTTAGTCTCTCGACAATGTTTGCCCATGATATAACCTGCAGAATATACCATAGTGAGCTAAAAATATATATATGTAACACTGTTATGGTTTGCAAGGTAAGATTTAGTTAAATGCAATAGTTTGGAAAATGCCAGTAGAAGGGATTATAGTCAATAATAGAAAAACCCTAATAAGGAAAAAGTACCATTACACCACTGTGCAACATTTTCATTATAATGCCAATAGCATTTGATACTAACAAGAACTTGCACATGGACACCCCCACATAAAGTGATTTGGAAACATATCACTAACATCAAATATTTCTGCAAGGAAACACTGATCATTTATGTAAGCAGTTTTTTTTTGTATTACCGTTTTATAACGGTCTTCCGCACAGTGGCCTTTGCGGTTTCTATGTCAAAAGCTGCATTAACTTCAAGTGGGAGGAAAAAAAAAAAAGAGAGACTGGTTGGAGAATGACTATTAAACCGGTTAAAACACAGTCATAACAAAAACGAACTTGTTTTGCAGTTCCGCAGAAGTCAATTCAAATCAGTTTTATTTGTATAGAACATTAAATAATGGACATTGTCCCAAAGCAGCTTTACAGAAATAAAGAGATTATAAAGTTGAAATGTTTAAGTTTAGTGCCTATAAGTTGGTTCCTTGTAAGTTTGTCCCTAATGAGCGAGCCAGTAGTGAAGGTGGAAAAAAAAAAAACTCCCTGAGATGGTATGATGAAGAAACCAGACTCAAGAGGGAACCTGTGCTCATCTGGGTAACACTGAATGTCCACCCATTAAACATTACAATCAAGAATAAATATCAAAAATGGCTTATTCTTTAGCAAGAACACCAAGAAGCACACAATTACTGATTTCTTTCCTATAAAAGTACACCCTGTTGAGTTTTTCAACACAGTGTGCAGGTTAAAACAGAGGATCCACATCTGTGTTTAAGGTTGCATTATAGCCACTGAACATTTTTTTCTTAATGAGAGGTGTTTTAATATTTTAACAGATACATAAAGGACAATTTGCTTTATCCCTCGCCTTAGCGCTCATTCAAGTTTACAAATTGTTCTGCCTCTGTCTTTGTTGTCAATGGGACACAAAAGACTACACAGAGAATTTTTTTTTTTCTAGAAAAGAATTTATTTTGATTCTGTATGTAAATATCTAATAGATACCACAAGTCATAAAAACTGAGTCACTTAAATTAGAATAAGTTCAAATCAAATACACAAGTGTCTGAATTGTTGAAGATGGAGTTTCAGCTCTTCAGGCAGTCCCATTTCAGTCACAAGTTCCATAAACCTGTGAAATAACTGCTCCATACTCTCTCCCTTCACAAACAAACTCTTGGTATGAATTCCAGCATAATTCGCACTGATGTCCTTGTCATGTATACAGCAGTCATTATGACCTTTTCTGCAACGTTCTCCATCTTGATCGATTCTGGAGTAGTCGGAGCCTCCGCAATAACTCTGATCTACAGCCAAGTCATCCATATCGCCAACAAGCTCCGAAACACTGGGAGGCGGCATCTCCTGAGCTTTACGCATGGCTTCAAATAAGCTTTCTTCATGTTTCTCCACTTTTTGAAGCAGTTGTGTAATGGGATCTGAGCTCATCGATGGCTGTGACTGACACCAACACCGCACAGCACTGGGGAAGGCAAGGACAATGTGTCAAACTCATCATATCATCCATATTCAGGAGTAAGATAATTAGTAATGACATGCTGAAGTGATTTAAACAACTAATCTTGGCCTGGATAAACAAATTATTGTTTTTCTGGGAGATTTTTTTTTTTTTTACCCAGCTATAAAAATTCAGCCATGTATAAATCACTATCTTAATCAACCAAAAAGACTTCTTTCCTATTAGTGTTTTTGTTTGCTTGGTACAAAAATCGACCCCTCACTAACGTTTACAATGTTAACACATTTGGTAGGTAAGTTGAATGGTGGTATGACATGCCTCCTCAATGTAACATGCTTTTAAATCCTACCACCTCCTGCATTACACAGAATAGGGAAGGTGATGATCTGTCTGATGCTAATGCAGTTCTACCGGGACCATTAATACATTAAAGAAATACAGACCAAAATCTTTTTAGGATCAGGAATACACAGATAAACATCTTAAAACAAACACAAAATATTACATGTGTCTTGCTTGTACGAGTGTTGCAAGGAGAGACTACAACTCACAGCGAAAAAGGTTGGCCAAGCCATCTTTGTTAAAAGTAGTAATAATAATCATCATAATCACCTACTTGATCAGGTATTACCTGTCTGTATTATTGTACTTAAATGAGCAAACTAGTGCTTATTTAATGCATTGTATTTCCAGCTAACTATGCTTCTGTAAGTGAGCATCACATAGAAAAACTACTGCTGACTGGAGTCCGGAGAAATGTTGTGCAAACCAGTGCACATAATGAAAATAGGCTTTTTCTGGTATGTGCAGCATAATCCAGAGGCACACTGAAGTCAATCAGAACAAAGCACTCACATCACTGACCTCTATAATGTGACAGAAGCTTCTCCAGAGCAAGGGGGGGGGGGGGGGGGAAAGCCAAAGGGGGGAAACAGCACATGAATCATCACTTAATGGATCTGGCTGAATACATCTTAGATATTCTTTTGTTTCTATGCCTTCTGCAAGCTTTTACAGATACAGTCGCTTCAGACGGTCAATTAGACCAAAAGTCAAACACGGGTTAATAGAACTTCCATGATCGAATATGGTAAAACATTTATCAATAAGCATTGTTTTAGCACTCGTCTGTTTTAGTCAAAGCTTAATGTGTAGTGTTATTTATGTCTGTACATTTAAAAGTCACTAACGGCTGGAACCAAATGTCTTGTGTGCGTCAACACACTTGGCCAATAATAAACCTGATTCTGATTGTTTAAACATTAGTTCAAAGTGGAAAAATTGGAAAGTAAAGTTGTATATGGCCAAATATGCAAGCCCTATATGTGGTGCAGGGTATCTCTCAATTAACATGATCTCTACAGTGAAATACAGTGATGTCAGCATGCTCTAAGGACACATTACACCATCAAATACTAAGCTTTCCGTCGAAACGCAAGGGGGAAAAAAAGGAGCAAAAAGACTGGCATTTGTAAATAGCATTTGTAATAACACTTAAAGGGATATCGCAGGTGGTAGATGCTGTACGTTTGAACCCCCTTTCAGGGGTATAAAGGGGGTGGTCCTGTCCTGCCATAAGCATTATAAACACAGAGGTTTGTACTCGGCAATTAAAAAAAGTTAAATTTCTAAATACTTACCTTATGATTCCTTTGAACTGACCAATAGCCTTCATTTTAGCAGCTCCTTCTCTGTAACCCAAGTTGAAGCCCTGCTGAAGGGAAGCCTCTTTGCCTGCATCAATCCCATCCCTGAAACCATCCTGATAGAAAACCACATTGTCCATTCCAGTCCCATCCCCAATTTTATTATATTAGGTTATGTCAAAAAGGTTTTTTTTCTTTCGTAATGCAAATTTGTTAAAAATAATACAAAACACTAACAGCGCTGATGGTGCAAAGGGCATGGGTATTGTCACACAGTTCAGAATCCCCAGTTCAAGTACCAGAGGAAATTTGCAAACAACCATCCTACAATGTAATTTAATAACACGGTTTTGTAATAGAAATTCTCTTAATTCAGAGTTTTTTTATTTATTTATTTCAAGTCGCTTTGCAAAAACATGCATGATGCTCTGGCTGTACCAAATTCACCATGTTATCCACACAAGTGTGTGTGCCATGTGACTCATTTCATCCAGGGGGGAATTCCCATTTCACCAATTCTCCATATTCACCACAAACTATTATTAGGATAATGCAAATTATAATAGATAATTAATATTATTACAAATGTATTCTTTTACACAAACGTGCTGCTCAGTTCCAATATTAACCCCAAATACTGGATCACGTGAACACCTGCAACCGGTTATTACTTCCGGGTAACAAACAGCATGACTAATATTAGTAGGAACTGCATACTTTTAGGTTGTGTTGTTGTTGTTATTATTATTATTATTATTATTATTTTTAGAAAGGCATTTTCACGAAAACGTAAAATAAAATCCGTGGACAGATTACAAACTGTGCTCCAGCAAAGATAAACATCGTTGAAGATAAATAATATATACACGTGTAATTAATACAACCGATTTCACGTTTTCATGCCGGATCTACAGGAAAAGATAAAAAGCTGTCTCACCTTAGTTCGCCTTTCCATGTTGCATGTCCACTCTTTGTTTTGAACGCTGAGTTCATCCAGATCTTCATCAAACACATCGTCACAACGCGGTACTGCTGTCACCCACGACATATCGACTTCAACTACAAATCCATCAGCTCACAGACATCAACCTGCTTATCCCAACCATGCTTTCACACACGTCTTTAACCACAAAACACGTCAGTGGAGGAGCTCGCCATGTCTTTATGACGTCATCAAATCGCGCCGCATGGTGTTTTTTTTTTTCCTCCACATGCTTGGCCAGAAAATAAGCCACATCGCCATCTATCTTCTGGCACGTTTAATGATGCTATTGTATAATCTTTCCAATAGAAATAACGAATGATAATGAAATATTACAATTAATGTATTTGCAGAAATCATTTAATACATTTGTTCTAGTAAGTTCTTTAACCTTATTAACGTCTCTGCATGTTAGGTAGGAATAGACCACAGTAAGAAATCAAAATCACAGACTGCTATCAAACTGGTAAATCATTTATGCTAGGTGGTAAGTGTTGAAAGGTATGAAACAGTTTCTGAACTATCACTATCATAACATGAAATGAAAACTCCAGTTTACCAGCTGCACAACGTCAAACTGGTAGACATCTCTTCAGGCTGGTAGAAGATGTAACCAGTTCCAAGCCCTTTCTCTTCTGTCCAAAAAATCAGAAACACTAACTTACATTTTAATATATATGTGTAGGTGGATTAAATTATTTCCAATAGTCTATTCTCTTCAACCTTATAGCTTTATTTTCAGTTGCTCCACTTCCAGTAGTGTATGTTTATGTTAGAGTTTCAATCCAATCATATTTCAGTCAACACGTGTTGCCAGAACTTTTAATTAAAGCCCTCACTCTACAGTGTGGGTGCCTGTAGCTTGCAATAGCCAATCAGATTTTGAGTTGGAAACACCATGTCCTTCTAGCAGGTGTACAATAACATCAGCATTTTTATGTCCTTTTTGTTTGGATGCTCAGTCAGAGCTCACAAACCACATCCGTAGCAAACTGCACAAGCTTAAATATATTCATTTGGACTTCATAACATATTTTAGCATCGTTTATTCTACAATTCCACAAAGGAGAACAATTTGATTCATTTTGATTGATTCCTTATAAGGACATGTTCAAGATAAAACTTTATAAGAAAAGCTGGACATTGTGAGGACACTATATCACGTTAACTCTGGACTTGCACAGCACAGTGCACTTTATACCACACCATACTGCACACAGTCACTTTAAGGACAATCACGTCAATCACATTAAATTTGACTGTTTTACTGCATACGTACAGTGGGGAAAATAAGTAAGTTTTTATCAGTAAGGGGATTTCTAAGTGGGCTATTGACAAAATTTCCCCCAGATGTAGCCATCAAGCCAAATATTGAATTCATACAAAGAAATCAGAACATTTAAATATAGAAGTTGAGTCATAATAAATAAAGTGAAATGACACAGGGAATAAGTATTGAACACACTTTATTTAATACTTTGTAGAAAAGCCTTTGTTGGTAATTACAGCTTCTAGATGCCTCTTGTATGGAGAGACCAGTCTTCTACATTGCTCAGGAGTGATTTTGGCCCATTCTTCCACACAAATGGTCTTTAAATCCTAAAGGTTTCTTGGGCCTCTTTTATGAACTTTGATCTTCATTTCTCTCCATAGATTTTCTAAGGGATTTAGGTCAGGTGATTGACTGGGCCATTCAAGCAACTTGATTTTCTTTCTTTAAAACCACTTCATTGTTTCCTTGGCCTTGTGTTTGGGATCATTGTCTTGCTAAAATGTCCACCCTCTTTTCATTTTCAGCTTTCTGGTAGATGGCAGCAGATTTTTATCCAGAATGTCCCGTTACATTTCTTCATTCATCCTGCCTTCAATAATATGAAGTCTGCCAGTACCCCTTGCTGAAAAGCAGCCCCAAACCATGATGCTTCCACCCGCAAACTTAACTGTTGGTATGGTGCTCTTGGGGTGGTGGGCAGTGCCATTTTCTCTCCAAATATGGTGTGTAGAATGACTGCCAAAAAGTTCAAATTTTGCTTTAATCTGACCATGCTATAGTCTCCCAATAATCCACAGGCTTCTCCAAATGCTCTTTCAAAAAACTTTAACCGAGCCTCAACATGCTTTTTGTTTAGCAATGCAGTCTTGCGTGGTGAGCGTACATGGATGTCATGGCGGTTCAGTGCATTGCTTATAGTTTTCTTTGAAACAACAGTACCTGCTGATGCAAGGTCTTCCTGAAGTTCTGCCGAGTGGTTCTTGGCTCTTGGCGAACTCTCCTGATTATTCTTTGGACTCCTCGGACAGGGATCTTACGTGGAGCACCTGATCGTGGCCGGTTTATGGTAAACTGATGCTCTTTCCATTTCCGGATAATGGCCCCCACAGTGCTCACAGGAACATTTTGGAAATGCACCTATAACCATTCTCATCAAAAGGCTTTTCAACGATAAGATTACGAAGATCTTGAGAGAGTTATTTGCTTTTACCCATCATGAAGTCATTTCTGTGTGCCTCCTGGTTAATGAGAAGCCTTTATAGGCCATCAATTAGGACTAAAGCAGCTGATATCAATTAGTACTGATAGGGGGCAGGGTTTCTCTCTCAATACTGACAGATTTCAGGTGATCTGTCTTTCTATGCCATTTTGCACCTTGTTATCTTCACTTGTCATTTCACTTTATTTATAATGTCTCAACTTGTGTACTTAAATGTTCTGATTTCTTTGTATGAATTCAATATTTGGCTTGATGGCTACATCTGGTGGAAAGTTTGTGTCAATAGCCCACTTAGAAATCCCCTTACTGATAAAAATGCTGATGTGTCAAATACTTATTTTCCCCGCTGTATCCTTGTATATACACATTCTTTTCACATATATCACATATATTTTATATTTTATATAGTTCATACTTTATATTTATCTACCTTCTTTTTTTTCCCCCTGGTTTATTTTCCCTCATTCTATTCCCTCATGTCGGACCATCATAAAAAGCATTTCACTGCATCTCTATATGTATGTGTATGTGACAAAATAAAATGTTATTTTATTTAATTTTATTTGAAAGGTCAGCTAAAACAGTTCAAAACAGTTGTTAAGCTTTTTCATGGACCATTTATATTTTTGCATTTTGGGTAGAATTTGCACAAAAACACACAATTTGCCTTAATTTCAAACCCCCAAACAACAATACAGGGGTGAAAAAACATGCATGAAAAACGTGGGGTCATTTTATGAGGTTAATATTGATAGGTTTCTTGCTTTAGTAACGGCATTTGGTCAGACTATGAGATCTTTTTTAGTGATGTAGTGCTGTTATACTGGGTTTCTCTATGATATTGATGGTTTACATAGCCGCGGTGTCATAATAGTGGTATTAAGAGGTGGATTGATTCAAGTTTAAGCCTTGAAGGTCTAGATGTGAAATGCATGGCAAAGTCATTGACCCTCATTTTCTCTTATAATGAGAGGTCTTAAGGAACTCAAGGACCACAAAGCAATTTCATGCTGTGCTCTATAGTGCTCTAAAATATTTTATGTTATTAGCATTAGTTAAAGAATATGAAAATAAAGACAGGAAGGCTACACAAACCCACAAATAAGAAACAAATGCTGCTGTATAAGTGGAGGACAGATTTGTGTGTATCTGTAAATCTTAAACAAATGCCTTAGCTAACGAAAGATTTAGCACACTGCATGCATAAGGATGTTTAAAGGTCAGTATGATTTTATTTAAGGATGAAAGCTGGTTTATTAATCTGTTCCATTTGCTGTGGCATCTTTATTTAATGCAGTGCACACATCAGCTGAGACATTATATAACATTTCCTGTGATGGGCATGTGATGTGTTGTGTTTTTACCCTATGTTATTCACGCTGATTTCAGTTCTATTTCTTTCATTTCCTTTCACATAAAAAAAATGTTTATTAATCTTACACTGCTTTTTTTTTTTACTGGCAAAGAATTTAGTCCAAATAACTTTTAGTTAAACTCCCCCCCTCCCCCGCATATTGTAGTCATTCAGTATTCCAGGCTTTTCTGCACATTAAATAAAATGCAAATTAGCTGATTGATCAACACACAGACACAAGAGAACAAATAAAAATCTAAGTTTTGTAACTCTATTTAAATGTTTTTGTTGAGCTTTGTTGTGATCACACAAATATTTACACACACCTTTATTTAATAAATGAGGTCTAATGAGTCCATTTGGCATCAGCAGAGATTTTGAACTGTCTCTTGTCAAACATGCCACTGGGTACTGACATCACTCCCTTTGGTTTATTTTCCACATTAACACTGTGTCTGTTGCAGCCTGAGATGCTTTTGTGCAAAACCAAGAGTGCCTTGTGATGCCATGGTTTGCACAACAGCAATGTCTATACTGTACCTATATAGAGGTGTCTCACAGATGGTGAGAAGAGTTTGAGGCCAGAGAGCCTGTTATCAGTTTGATACAGGTGTTCTAACCTTTTAATTCATGGTAGGCAATAAAATATTTTATTGTTTTTAACACTTATATCAAATATTTTCCTTTAATAATAATGAAATGGAAAATTGATCAAGTTTGAAATGTCTTACTGAGGGCAAATATTTAGCTGTAAGGTTTTGTGCACTAGATGGCGTACATTGCCTATTGAATTCATGAAATTGGTGACAGCTGTCCTACATGGCACTCTTTAGGTTTTTCTATCACAACATTCAAGTGATTTGGTGATTCTATAACCTGAATTAATGTAACTCTTCTATGTATTGTTGGCATGCCAACATTAGACTCATTAATCTCAACATCATCTGGGCATAAAATAATTTCTTGAAGTAGGTTAACATTGGAAATGTAAATCCAACATGAAAATGATGCAAAATAAATAAACATACTCGTTTAAAAAGTTAAAAGTTAAAAGTTTTATAAAAAGTGTGTGTGTGTGTGTGTGTGTGTGTGTGTGTGTGTGTGTGTGTGTGTGTGTGTGTGTGTGTGTGTTGGACTGTTAGTATAATTGGCCTAACATTGTACAATTTGCGAATTATTTAAGTTTTAAGTTGATGCCATTTGTCATTCTAGGTAGCTTCCCCAGCTTGATCCGATGAAAAGACTATAATTCAGTCACTTCCATGATTAATTTAGCTCATTTAATTTACAAGCTCATCGAATGTGTCACACTTTCGTTCATCCTGTAGAGCACTGTAGATGAAAGCACATTTAAACAGATTGGTGACCTTTGTAACAAAATTAATGAATATGCCTCATTTATCTTCGTTGTCCTGATGGGAAAAATATTTTGCAGGTGTGCACTTTTTAAACAAGCCACCTGGCTCATTTAAATGCCATTGTTCATCTCGGAGAACGCTGTTCAGCTCTCACTGGATAAATAAAAACTCATGTAGGCGGTGTTGCAGGAAATGCAGCTGCAGACCTTTTTAAAATGAAAAATTAAAACTTGTTTTCAGAGATGATACTAATCCATTATTATAGTTCTTATGCTTAGAACACATTAACACGAGTCAAAGTTTGAAAGGGTTTTTTTTTTTTTTTTTTTTTTTTTTTTATTCTTTTTTTTTTTTTTTTTTTTTAAATGCTTTTATACCTGCAACACTTTCAGTCTGTTTTCAAAAGTTATAAATAAAATATTATAAATGAAATGTGAAAATGACAAAAAAACAGCAGGGTGGGCAGAAATGCAAGTGTCCTTCTTGCCATTTTTGCTTGCTTTGAAAAGATGAACATTAAACATGGCTTCTTGAATGTCGTAACCCAGAATAAACTGTACTGTAAGCAGTCAAAGATGGCCATTAAAATTAAAATATATCATCAAAATAAACATTATTATTATAAATTCTGTCTTTCTTGATTTTCAAAAAGCTACATTTGCACTGTCTTCAGATTTCTGCACATTGAAAAGCAAATTTTATGTTTTGTTCTTCAGTTTTAGTATAAATGGAAAAGCAAAATGAGGAAGAAAAGACACATTTGAACAGGAAAAGAAATTATAATATACTCTAGAAGATAAACATTTTCTTAAATTCAATAATGCATAATGAATTTTGTAAGGCCTCAATAATGTCATTAAAGTTATTTTTATATATATATATATATATATATATTATATATAATTTACTACTATAATTCAATTCACACAACAAGCATAAACACATACATTTATAAGTTTTAATATTACCTTATTGTTTTTAATAACATTTATTTCATTATTGGTGAAATTTTATTTATCAAGTTATAATTCCACATTTAAGTGATTCTGCACTTGTAAGAGTGTATTTGAGGTAATTACAACAGCACTTTTGCGAGTGTGATATTATATAAAATTTTTCTAAGCAATTAATTAATATTTATATTTTATACACAAGATGGCCAAATATTTTGTTTACTTTTGCTCAGAGTCACAGCTGGATAGTGTTGGTGTAATAACCCTTTCAGTGTAATCAACTATCACTTGAATGAACATTTTCAGTATTGTTAAACTAATATAGCACTGTTGTTCTACTAAATAAAAATCTTTCCTGTATATTACTTGAGAGTAATGAAGGATTAATGAAGAGTCACTAAATGAATCAATTAATAACAGAATAAATTAGAATAAAAATAACAATATGTGACCTGTATGTAAAGCATTAGGATTAAATGAGATAAAAAAACAACCATAAAAAAGTAAGCTTTGAATGGATTTTAAAAATTATCAAATAAACAAATAGATGTTAATATATTTTCCTTTTACATTTTTTTAAATGTTTAAGCTTCTTGTAGACACCATTTTTACAGAATCACTGTTGTTCCATTGAATGTTAATGGTCTTCAAACAGTCGAGTAGCTTAAAAATGGTGAATTCACTCTTAAATATTTGCTATTTTATTTACACAAATATTTGAATTATTATCATGATTTTACTTTTGTATACAAGAAGCTCTTCTCCACAGTTCCCCAGCAGCAAAATTAAAAAAGCAAATGGTGACACATGAGATCTCAGGAGTGCATTTGTTTTATTCTTATTTTTTATTTATTTATTTTTGCTCAGGAGTGCTCTGTATATTGAGCTTTTTTGATTTTGAGTCATTTGTGTTGTTTAAGACAATGTTTAGTACTATATCTAGTACATGTATCAAAACATGATATGTTTAACGTGCAGAGTTGCTTTTTCATTGATGGTAAAACTTTCTTAGACATTTTTTATAAAAAAAAAAAAATACACATTATTTCTCTTATCAATATTGCATTCTCTTTTCTTTTCCCTGCACTTTGGAGACAAACAAAAGAGGTCCCTGTTTTGTTTTAGGATAGGCTATTCTTCATCACGCACTTCAAGAGAACACACAGGAGACGCAAGACGACGGACAAATGCATTTTGGCCGAGCTGTAGTGCATTTGCACGAGCTGGACAACAATAGCATGGAGATTACTCAGGAGGGCTGAGGTGGAGATTCTGGAGGCTCTGAGGCTTTTGCTTTACTCCAGTGGCTCACTCCCCCCATCACACACTGTCTTTTGGTGAGAAGAGCAAAAAACAAGGAGCCAGGGCCAATCACCTGACACATTTCCATCCAATTTCCACTGCCGAATGTGTTCATTTTCGGCCCTAATGGCATGTCATTTCGCCAGAGCCTTTGGTCAAGAATTAAACCTGGAATCAAAACAGATTTTCCGGAGAGCAATCTTCCATCAAGTATTGATTTTTTTACACTTACGGAGCCTGTACTCCCTAATTTAACCTGACAGCGCACCACACAATGGACTAGAGAGCACCTTGGCGACTAGCAGAAGGAACTCACTCCCTCTCCCCCTCTTTTTGCTATCTACCTTTTAAAAAAAAATGTAAGGGTAAAGAGAAAGTTTGAAGCAAAGAAGGGCTTGGCCACTGAAATAGAGGTTGAAGTGTGTGTGTGTGTGTGTGTCTGCGTGCATGCATGTAAGGGTGTGTACACAGAAGACACACACACTTGCAAGTGTGTGTACGGATGACACACTTTGTCCTCTGGTTTAGCTTACCCTTTATTAACTTTTCAAGTGCAACTCAGGCAGGTTATGGTTAGAGAGGCAAGATAGAGAATAAAGAGTATGAAAAAGAGAGAGAGTAAAAAACTCGAAAGAGAAGAATGTCTTTCAGGGCACATTAGATATCATTATGGGCCTGCTGACACCGCTCCTTGTAATTTGTCTCTGTAGTTCTCTCCCCAGCCATTTTCTTTTGCTCCTCAAAGTGGCATGAGTGTTAAAGCCTGGCCTGCAGGGGGCCCCGAACAAACCACACCTCCAATCTATCTTACAGGATAGATTTAATTGTATTAATTACAATGCTACCATCTTAACATAAAGAGAAATTCCAGATTTAAGCATTTCAATTTATCATTGGGTATATGAGATGCAAGGAGACAAAAAAAGAAGACAGTTGTGCATATAAGTATGCTGTCTGAAACCAATCTTGTTAAAAAATGTATCCACCAGATCCTGTGTTCTATTTTTTTGCAGGTGCAAGTATAATTTATTGGGTACTAGTTTAATTGGGCGTAAGACAAAATGTCCTCTACTAATCTGATTAATATTTTGACATGAACCATGTCACCGTACTGACATAGATCACAACACAGCGGGTGATATTTGAAATCTGCAGCTTTTGTAAAGTTTTGGGGGATTCTGGACCGAGAATTACATCATTCTTTGTACAAGCACAACTACAAAACTAAATATTTTTACTGTTTTGAAATGAAAAGTTTTTTCTTTTGTCTTTTTTTTTTTTTTAACTATGTCTGCATCTTTCTACCCAGCACTGGATCCTGTCATCTAAACCTGTGCAATGTCTGAAGTCATACCTTTCTAAGGCTACATCTACATTCATCCAGATAGATTGGTAAACTGTATTTTCATTTTAAAACCCTGTGTCTACACTGGCATTTTACAAAAATTGCTCATCCACACTGAAAGTGCTGAAAGCTTACATCCCCATTTCCATCAGATGTTTATTTTCTTTAACAACTTTAACATTCACAACAACTGCAGTACAAGTTCAACCCTCATCTTGATTTTTTTAGTTGAATTTGTCACCTGACTCAAAATTCATCCTTGTTTCTGAATATCCGATTTTTTTATTTTTTTGTTTGCCAAAACATAGAGACAGATTAACGTATATGTGGCCTGATTGTAACAGTAATTGGTTTTAGGTTTTATGAGTAAAGATCTCAGTATTTGGTTTCTGACTTGAAACATTTTTATAGATTATAAAAAAACCCAATGAAAACAAACTCTTCCCAGATTATTGCCTTTATAGAGAAATTAGGTGATAGACCAAAAAAGTACTTTATAGCACAGTTTGGCAAAATACACTTTTTTGTAATTGTATCAGCCAGATAATGATACCTACAACTAAAAGTCTGACCTAAGATCTGTAAGTTGAAACTGAATCATGTCATTAGTCCTACTTACCCAGATGTTTGATTCTTATAGAATAAAAGCCAGGAGTATAAATAAACCTGCAAAAAAAAAAAAATTCTAAAAGTATCAAAAGAACTAATCTACACATTGTTTTAAGTTGTAACCTGCTTTGGCACAATTTTAAGGTTGTTGCTGCCCTTCTTGACGTTCTGCCCCCCGCGCTAGCTGCTAAAGCTAAATGGAGCGGAGAACGAGGGCCTCTCTCGTCTCAGTCATCAGAGTCAGACATTTTCACCTCTAATGACGGGGATTGGAGATGGACTGGGCTAGAGAGGCGAGCGTATGCAGACACCTTGGACAGGCTATGAGCATCGATAATTGCCCCTCCGGAGGCAACAAGGTGTGTGCAAACGCTATATATTTGTGGCTGTGTCTGTGACAAAATGGGAATGTGTCTGAATTTGATGGCAAGAAACAGAGAAAGGCAGAGATGTAAGTGTGAAATTAGAGTGTTTATGTGAAGGTGTGTTTTTGGGGGTGTGCATTTGAGCGATGCTGCGACAGTTCATTTTCAGAGAACATTGACGGCGCCGCATGTCTACCACAGCAGAGATAAGGCATGAGAGCAGCTCTGTTCAGATGGAAAAACAAAGAGAGCAATTTAAAACCGCCACGATTTCGCACACACACAAACTTACACACACACAAATATATATATATATATATATATATAT
>MU551707.1:3130865-3188967 GCA_024362625.1 Silurus asotus
ACACACACACACACACACACACACTCATTTTTCTTTGCTAGTGTCCTGACTGTTATTGAAACATAATCCATTTTAACTGCTGACATGTCCTGATGTTCCTCCTGTTTTTTTTTTTTTCTTCTTTTACTTCAGATTGGAAAGTTGTATTTTATTACAATGAGCCCAAACAATAAAAAGAAAAAGAAGCTAGAAGCAGCTCACTGCTTTACTGAATTAAGTTACAAATAAACTGTCAAATTAAGAAAAATATTGCTGTATCAATTATGAATCTTTCTCACAAAACTCAAATATCACCACCCTGGTGCATAAAAGCTCTCACATCTGAGTAGGATTTCAAAATCATCAAATTTAGTTGACAATTTGCTGTATTAGGCGTTTTTTCTATATTATCAAATCAGAAGGATCCTATTTGTTTGTGTGCATGTGTGTGTGTGTGTGTGTGTGTGTGGGGGGGGGGACGACACCTTCAGTCACAAGTAAAAACAGTACAACAGATTGAACTGAAGGAGATCAGTGTCAAACCATCTCTCCTGTGCTTCTCTCAGAGCCTTGTCCATGGACATGTGATACAGTATAGGTTTTTCGAGCACGCGCACACCCAGACGCCCACAATGCAGCAGTGAATTACTTTATTACCTTGAACAGATGCAAACAAACTAATACAGTCTGTTTGCCATTGTATTGACAGTAACAGAGATGGAAAAAGTTCCATTTGCCTTCCATCTTTGCTTCTAGGCCAAAGCAGATTGACACATAATAAACAATAGCAGAAGAAATAGCACAATTACAGCAGTAAAAGAGAAATGTGTGTGGAAAAAAAAAGGGATGTGAAACAACTTCTACTGCCACACTTAAAAAGAACTCTAGGGGGAATGGAAAAAAAGGATGATGCGAACATCTTCGACATCGCTTCTCAGCCTAATGTTAATAATTTATGTTGTGTGTGCTTTTTTATGATGATTATTTATTTATTTACTGCTCTTCCAGTTGGCAGCTAGTCAGCTTTGAAAGGCTTTGTGGACGAGAAACTTTGGAGTTGAGTTTGTAGAGGCTTTCAGCTGAGAATGAGCTTCCCTCTTTGTCTCAGGCTTGTCTCATTATTGTTATCTGCTACGATGAAGCACTGAAATATTGATGCAGATCAACGGTGGCACAAGATACCTTTCAGTTGACCCTAAGGGAATCTGTAATAAATTGCTGTAGCAACCATGCATTGTCAGTTTGCTTTTAGGTGTGAACTTTCGTAATGAAATCTGGTCTGTGTGTGTGTGTGTGTGTGTGTGTGTGAGAGAGAGAGAGAGAGAGAGAGAGAGAGAGAGAGAGAGGCTTTTGTGAGTTTCACTTTCAATCACAATTGACAGAACATCAAGAAACAGGTACAGAGAAGAGGTCATTACTCCGGTAACTTACAAGTCCTGAATCTCAGTACTGTTTTCAAGTCACTTTTTTTCGACAGGCTCTCCGGATTGGTTCTTTGCATCACAAAAACAAGAAGTGAGTAATGAAATGAATAAAAATGACTCTGAGACACCCTTATCCATAGTAACTTATAATGACCTTAGATACTAGTTAACTGGTTATATCCCCTGCCATATATAGCTGAGGTCATCTAAAACATATCTACTATTTTTATTATTTTAAATATTTATAAATATTAAGCATTTCGTAATGCTTAATTAAGCAGTTTGTGCAACTTTGAATGACAATCATTTTTGTCAATTCAGTTCCTAAAAAATACTCATAAATGTCCAGAGCGACATACAAAAGTGCCATGAGTCTCTATCAATGTATAAATCTACACTGGTACTCTAGATTACAAACTAAAGATAAATCAGACTACAAATCTTGTTTTTTTACAAAGCAAACTTGGAAAGTGTTTATTTAAGTGTTTCAGGAAGAGGTAGGTCTTTAACTGTCGCTCAAAGACTAGTTCGGACATCTAGGGGACGTTCAATCCACTATTTCGGTGCCAGAACAGAGAAGAGCCTTGAAGTATACTTACCTCTTCCCCTGAGAGAAAGTGGTACCAAGTGTGTTACCAAGTGGTTAAAAAACAAAATAATAAATAATATTTTGTAAGAATTCATTTAAATAAGTATTATAAAAGACATCAGCAGGGTTTGTAATGATGTGGAGAAGAGATCATCTTTATCAACAGTACTGAAGTATATACACCCAAATCCACCTTGTTTTATCCCAATACACAGACACTCACACAATCCTCAGCGTTAAAACAATCCTTTTAGCTCCGCATTGTTCTGTGTCAAAAATAGTGCAGAACCAAACTTCAAGCATGAGATAAGGCTGACCGTAATCCGCTACAAACAAAACATTGCTGAATTAATCTGTGTTTATGCTTTAGAGTATAGATGGTCATTTGTCTTTATCAAAATCATGTGGCTGTTTATAATTAATTGTAGCTAATAAATTACTTTACACAAAAAGCTTGACTTTTTCTGTACGATTTTTTTTTACGTTTAAACTATTGTGTTAATTGGTGTACTCTGTGTGTGTGTGTGTGTGTGTGTGTGTGTGTGTGTGTGTGTGTGTGTGTGTGTGTGTGTATTAACATAATGATATTAATAACAATAAAAAAATATAATTTATTATTCAAATAAATTAAAATATGAAATACAAAAGCACTTTAATCATAATAAACCAGATTTGAAGAATAATTATTAATATAATAAACAGACAATGCAAAGAAAATAACCTATAAATACAAACAGTCCAATACCAAGTCTGTTTTTGTTTAATTAATGTTCAAATAAACCCAGTTAATCCAGTGTGCTTTCATATTTTGATGCTTCATAATTTGGGAAAACCTCCATGGGTTGATTATTTATACAATACAATATCTGTGGCACTGATTGTAGTCTGTTCGCTGGTATTTAGTTCAGTGATGGGAGCCTAAATGCAGAACTGTTTATGCAAGCTGCAGTCCTAGTCTATTGTAGTCAATATAGTTATTAAATTGTTCAGTACCTTCATGGATTTTTTGCATCTTGGTACCGTTGGTGTTTAGGTGTGTGGGTGCATTTTATGGTACAATTGTTTAGAAAGCAGTGCATTAATTTAGGATGGTGATCAAACTGAATGGACCTATTGTAAAGCTTTTAACACAGACATTTCCGCTAATAAAAAAATAAGTATTTACTCAAACAGTGGTATAAAGTAACTTATTAGAACGTATTTAGGGAATTTATCTAGAACAGAAGACATCAGGTCCGACTCCTGTTAACCAAGAACATGAATTCAAGGCTACATTGGTCACAGGCTACCAAAGTCTCCACAGCTGAAGTTTGGTTAAAGTCCAGGCAATTTCTTTTTCTATCTTTAACTGTTCTGTTTTTTTTTTAACCTGTGCCACAACCCATGCCAAGGTCAAAGTAACTGAGATTTCATTTAGCAGATAACACAATGCAAAAAGCAGCACTAGTGTGACAGAGGAATTCTGGCAGATTCTCTAATATGTTAGTAAAAACCTACCAGCACTTTTTTATACAACTGCATGCATTATTTATATAGCAAAGAGTCGTCAGACTAAAAATAAACTTTATTCATTAGTGTTTACTGCTTTTTTAAAATGCATGAAATCTATGAAGGTTTCTTTGCCTTACCTCTTTTCTTCGCATATGCCTTGAGAAAAACTTTTGAGTAAACGATCAGCCATAACATTAAAAACCACTGACAGGTGCACTGACAGGTGAAGGGAATAGCATTGATTATCTTGTTATAATAACAACATCTCTCAAGGGGTGGTGCATAATAGGCAGAACAATGTAGAACAGGCCGTTTTTGGGGCTGCAACAACTGATTGATAAAATCGCTAATAATCGATCATGAAATTAATTGTCAACGAATTCTGTTATCGATTAGTTGGAATGCTCAAGGAACGGGTTTGCGTGACAGCAAGATAACACAGAATGGTGGAGAGCACAGATCAGTCGGCAGCAGAAAAAAGTCCCAGATCAAGGATGAAGGCTAAACATCATCACGGTAAGTAGAAACTGTTAAATCCTTATCATGTAAAAATATACAGTATATACAGGGAGTGCAGAATTATTAGGCAAGTTGTATTTTTGAGGATTAATTTTATTTGAGGATTTAATTTGAACAACAACCATGTTCTCAATGAACACAAAAAACTCATTAATATCAAAGCTGAATATTTTTGGAAGTAGTTTTTAGTTTTAGCTATTTTAGGGGGATATCTGTGTGTGCAGGTGACTATTACTGTGCATAATTATTAGGCAACTTAACAAAAAACAAATTTATACCCATTTCAATTATTTATTTTTACCAGTGAAACCAATATAACATCTCAACATTCACAAATATACATTTCTGACATTCAAAAACCAAACAAAAACAAATCAGTGACCAATATAGCCACCTTTCTTTGCAAGGACACTCAAAAGCCTGCCATCCATGGATTCTGTCAGTGTTTTGATCTGTTCACCATCAACATTGCGTGCAGCAGCAACCACAGCCTCCCAGACACTGTTCAGAGAGGTGTACTGTTTTCCCTCCTTGTAAATCGCACATTTGATGATGGACCACAGGTTCTCAATGGGGTTCAGATCAGGTGAACAAGGAGGCCATATCATTAGATTTTCTTCTTTTATACCCTTTCTTGCCAGCCACGCTGTGGAGTACTTGGACGTGTGTGATGGAGCATTGTCCTGCATGAAAATCATGTTTTTCTTGAAGGATGCAGACTTCTTCCTGTACCACTGCTTAAAGAAGGTGTCTTCCAGAAACTGGCAGTAGGACTGGGAGTTCAGCTTGACTCCATCCTTCCATTACGTAGCATAATTAAAGTTTCGTAAAGATCTAATAATAATAATAATAATAATAATAATAATAATAATTATAATAATAATAATAATAAAAATAACAACAACCGTCTGATTCATTGATTATTTAAATAATTGTTAGTTGCACCCCTAATCAGTTTTCAAAATTGATGTGTTGGAAACAGAAAAAATGGGCAAGCGCAAGTATTTGAGTGAATTTGACAAGGAAAAAAATGTGATAGCTAGAAAACTGGGTTAGAGAAAAAATCTCTAAAATGTTTTTGGTATGCAGTGGTTAGTACCTACCAAATGTGGTCCAGTAACTGGTAAACTGGCAAAAGCGTCATGGACGTTCAAGGCTCATAAAGCACTTGAGGAGTGAAGGCTAGCTTGTGTGCTCTGATCCAACAGAAGAGTTGATGTAGCACAATTTGCTGAAAAAACTGAAATGCTGGCTGTTATAGAAATGTGTCAGAAAATTTCATGTTGCTACGTATGAGGCAGTGTGGAGCTGCTAACGACTTGGCCACAGATTCCACAGCACATCATCTCCTCACACTAGTAGAGTACATGCTTTGACTGGTCAGAGTTGTTTGGGTTACACAAGGAGAACCCACACAGTTTTCAGCAAATGATTTTTATTTTTGTCTTATGTTTTAATGTTTTAATATTTAAAATGAAAACATCCATGTAGTAGTTTACTGTGTGAAAAAATTGGGTTTACCTGAGGTTTAACCTCAGAGCAGCTGAGAAGAAACATCTGATATAGCTGTGATAGCAGTGTACGAGAACATTATATGATTGCATGTGCTGATCAGAACATTTTTCTCAATTTTTCTGGTTGTCATTTCATCAAACCGAATCATATAAGAAAAATATAAAAGCCTATCAGATTTGGTTGCTGAAGGCATACTGATATTGTGTCTTCTAGTGTTATAGGCAGAGTTTATGTAAGATTGCAATTGAATTCTACATTATAAAATAATAGAGATTTAAACTGCTCAACTGTACACAATCAGCATGATGAAAAAATGAACTGTAGACATCACTGTGCACCTCAGTATCATTTTGATCCTGAGCATGAGGATTGACAAATCAGATGTTTCATGTCAAACAGTTGTTTATTATTAATTATGGTACAAATAAATGTAACAGATCTGAAGCTGTTTAGGAATACACAAAGTGCAGTTTTACTGACCAAACATATATTGCTTTATATATATGTACAGTTTTCATAAAATTTAAAGCAGGTTTATCAGCTTTGGTTTCGAGGTGTTCAGTGTCGCAACTTTTCAGACTCTTCCTCTCTTTCTCTCTCTCTCTCTCTCTCTCTCTCTTTCTTTTTAACTCCCTTTTTTTTTCTCTCTCTCTCTCTTTTGCTGTGTGTGTGTGTGTGTGTGTGTGTGTGTGTGTGTGTGTGTGTGTGTGTGTATAATCAGTTCAAGACAATTGTGTTCGGTCACAAAGCTTTCCTTGCTCCCTATTATATAGGGCAATTCCTGTCACAGTCAATAAAGTTAATTAATGTAAATCACATGGGGGGGGGGGGGGACAAACAAACAAACAAAACTGTTACAATGTCTAAAATGTTCTATACACGTGACCCTGGAAACCACAGCATGAAAGATAACTGGTAGACTCACACTCTCTTTGAGAGTCCTACCATGACTAGTGAAATCTACTTACACACATTTACACAAATCCACGAAGTTGCTGTTAATTTCTCTTCCATCTAAAAACTCACTGCTCACTGCATACACGTACAGTCATGAGGTAATCTTGATGCTAGACTCTATGATCCTTTCATTCATTTTCCTCAAACATTTCAAATATTTAAAGATTGTCAGCAACATTCAGCCATTTCTCTGTACAGTGTGCATATTACAATTGAGCTTTGGTCCAGCGTTGAAAAAATGAGCAAAGGCAGAACACAACTTTGTCTCTTGGTTTAGTTTTTGTCTTTTCTATTTTTTTTTTTGTCTTTTTTTTTTTTGGTTACAGCTTCTTTGTTAAACCTCTTAATGAAATACCATGTCTGCAACCACGAAACCCAGGCTAGTCAGATGAAAAAAGGAAAAGGTTGTGATTATAAATCAAAGCGGTTCATCCTAATAAACTGCAAACTCACAGCTCAATGTATTGCAATAAAAACAACTAACATTATTTACAGTACTTCATCAGAAAAAATGAAGAAGAAGTGAGAATGTACTGTAGAATCCGTTTAAATTTGTATCGCTCTTTTTCTTTTGTTTGACTAAAATATTGGACATGCTCAGATTATTAATTTTTTATAAGATTGCTGGAATTGTGTTTTTTATTCCTCTAATAAATATTTTTTATTGACTTTTCTGTAATAAAATTATTTTTGAAGCTTGCTTGCTATCACAATATTTTCATAGCTTTATGGAATTAAAACAATAATGAAAGAGTGGTAAATCAAAATAATTTAAATATTCATAGGCATTCTCAATAAAAATCTTTATAATTTCAAATGTGGCATCCAGTACTATTTATATATTTTGCATGTAATTATAATATATATATCATCATTCTCATTCGAACACTTTTGAAGACATTGCTTGTACTTTTTATGTAAAAGATTATGAGATTATGAAAAAAGCATATAATTCATCAGAAATTATAGGGGTTATTAACGTTAGAATTATGAAACGAAACATTTGTATTTTTTAATATTCATGTTATGGTCTGTGGCATTGAACTGTTCTACTTTTCTCACCAAATTTCGAAGAATTTCAATTGAAGGACAAAGGCAGTCAAAAGTAAACTCTTTTCTAACTCATCCTTTTTCTCTTACCTGAACCATTCATACCTTTGGTCCATGCTATTTAAAATCGTGATGTTCACAATTCACACACCTGCATTCTTCTTGTCTGAGCTGAAGAAAGATTATTGTTATATAACAACACATTGGAAGAAAGCACACACTTTGGGTAGTGTGAGTAGAGTACTTTGGTTGTAAGTACTTCCTGTTCTGCAGCAGAAACAGTGTTTGCAATAGTTTTGAAATCCCTAAAGATTTCTATGAGACAGCGTAAAGAAAAAAAACATGCATGGTTCAATTAGGTCACCACTTCATTTGTATAAAATCAAACAAATAATCCCATTATATAGAAAAATGTTGTGAGATAACATGTTCTTCCTTTTAGGTGTTTTGTATGTTACCAAATCCCTTTTTTTGTTTGACACGTGAATTTACAACAAAGCTACCAAACCCTAAAGTTAACAAAAACATGCACGAAAATGATCCATCTTAGAAATTATTTCATTTAATTTACCACTCATTGGTTGTGTGCTGCAAATCATGCAGACCTGAAGCCATTGCTGGGACAAAACATTGGAAAAATATCATCACAGCAAAAGAAAAAACAAGTAATGTTTTTGCCCGTGTATATCCTTGGGCTACAGCCCATGTCCTTGGGCTGAAGAATGATGTTCTTTGGCTAGAAGGCTTTGGCAATACAATGACATACTGACAGTCACAGCTGCAACAGTGTGGGCTCTGCCATATCGACCACCTTTGACATATAACCCATTCTTTAAGAAGATAAAAAAAAGCTTTTAAATTATAGTTTTACAAACAGGAGTGAGGTGACTAAAGAAAGGACCACGAGCATATGATGTGGTCTTCTCTGAGACAACGTTTCCAAAGAGTCTGAAAATTGAAGACAAAATTATCATAATATTTACATAAAAACCCAAGTGAGCAAGTGAGACAAAGATAATGTTACACCCTCCCTCCACCCCACTGCCCCAAGACATATATTGTTTGTTCCCTTTTGGGTCAGTACAAATGTAAAAATTTAGAACACATTTACAAAAAAAACTAAACAAACAAAACCGTCAGGTATCAGACACATCAGACTTTGGTTGTAGTAGATTTATAGCTGTCCGTGACTTAAGTGTGATCTTTAGTGTAAATTCTCTGCTTGGTCCTGAAAGAGGACCCCATATTTGTAAGCAATTGGACTTTTCACCTCAATGTCATTTTGCTCCTATTAGCATTTCTGTCCTTGGTGGTCCATCACAGTACAATGTTAGAAAAGTCCAGGTGTTTAATGTTCATTTGATTGAATTATCGGTAAATAGGTCCAGTTTTTCACACACAAGTCCATCTGATCTATGGTTGGTCTTCCAAGGGGTCAGCCAGAGGGTCCATTGGTGCGACAGACCCTAGCTCTGGCTGTTTCAGCCTCTTTATTGTGTTTTTAAGCGCCTGCCTTTTATTGCAGAACCAGACACGCACCACCTCACGGTCGTAGTTCAGTTTCTCAGCGATCTCGGTCATTTCCTGGCCCGAGGGGTGTGTGTTCTTCTCGAAGTGGCTGTTAAGGATCTCCAGGGCTTGTGGCGTGAAAGACGTCCGACGCTTGCGCTTTTTCGATGGCTCACTGCCAATAAACTCGGTCAGGTTCTGCATGCCCGAGCGATGGCGGGCTTCTGCCTCAGCCATCCAACGCTCCAGCACAGGCTTAATCTTCTGGGCGCTTTTTGGCGTGATGTCCAACTTCTCAAACCTGGCAGGATATAAAAGGCCAGGGTTCAGTTTGCCTGTCAGACTGCTAGCTATAGTGCTCTCTTGGGCTTCCTGTGGTAGGAAAAAGTGGCTTCTCAGGATGGTGTGTCTGGGGGAGAATTGAGAGAGAACAAGCTTACTTTGGCTGCCCCCGACTGGGCGAACGGGGTTTACTGCCTAACCCAGTTTCTCAGGAAGGGTCTCCTGGTCCAAGCTGCCAATGAGATAGAGAGATTCTTTTTTCTCAATAAATTTTTGTGTCAGCATTTATATGCTGATATATCTACTTCCACTAAGGCACATATTTGTAACACAGCCTTCTTTCTGTGCTAGTCCCTTTTGGATATTTGTGCTCATTTTGCAGTGAAGGACTGAGGAGACACTTCCACAGACTGGAAAAAATAGATCAGATGCTCCAAAATTATTCAGCACCTAACTGCTATTATTAAACAATTTAAGTGGGCTTATATATTTTTTTTACTTAAATGCACAATGATTCAAACAAACACATTGAAGATGAAAATGAATAAAGAAAAGAAAGAAAGGAATTGTGCAATTACATATAGAAAAACATTGTTTATTGACATTTATTGCTTAAATTATTAATGCACAACTATTTTAATACACATATTTTCATTTCCAAATAACTTCAATGCATTATTATTATTATTATTATTATTATTATTATTATTATTAATATACCTAGAACAGTCATTCTGTAAATGTTAGTTATTTATTTTTTATTTTAATGTATTAAATAATGTATTAATTATTTAATACATTAAATAATTAATTCTGGTCCCTTTGAATTAAAACCTACATTCATCTTATATATATATAAGCAAAATCATTTGCAAAACATTTACTTTACTTGGGGATCTACTTTGTTAAAAAGGTGTTTATTTAAGGACCCTAAGATCTTGTGGTCCCTTAAAGAAGTAAAAAAGCAAGTCAACATATACATATAATGAAACTTTGCTTACATTTTTATCAAAAATCCACTTGCATTGGCTAGTAATAAATCAACGACCCACATGAATGATTAAAATAAATATGTAAATAACATTGATTCCATATCCCTCTACATTTAGTTTTTTATTATGTTAATGGCACTTATGGTGTATTAACGCTGAATTGCATGGTTGATTAACGTATTTTTTAACTGATTAAACTTCATTAAAATGTTGTTATTTTTCTTTTTAAAATACAATACTTGTGTCTCATATTTCTCATGAATTAGAGCAAATATAATATGAAATAGCTCAGAATTTTTTAAAATAAAAAATATATAGAAAGCCCTTTTACAGACTGTCCAAGAGCAGAGGCGCTCTAACGTAAGTGTGTGTTTGGGTGTATGATAGCGTATGAGGGTGTTCACTAAGCAGCTTACACCTGTCAGAAAAGCAGAGAAAAGCCTAGCAGAGGGAGAAGACAGAGACGAGTCCCAAGCTTCTGCAAGGACGTTTTTGATGGAATCTTAACTGGCAGTTGAAGAGACGCCTCGAGCAGGGGCAAAGGCCTCTGCTCTCAGGACCCCAAATGCAACAAGACACATTTTTTACTGGTTGAGTGATGGCACTATGTGAACACTGGACAGAGGAGAAAGCAAAAGCCAGACATTTGGCTTAGTGGAGTCTTAACTTATTAATTCATTTATAAATGATTCTAACATAAAACGTTCTGCTTAAACCTGGGGCGATTTCCTGTTTCTCACAAGCAAATAGTGCCTTATTATGTTATTAATTTATGTTTATATATTTATGAATCTGAACTGAGGTAAAAAACTGCACAAAAGCCAGGAGATTTTTAACACACATTTTAAAGTAAAGTTTCATTTATCTTTATATACCTTCATATAGCTATATACTATATACTGTATATTTATGTTTGTAAATAAGTTTATAAATGTTAAAATACATGATGCATTTAATGAGGTAATAAAATGCAAAATTCTAAACAATTCTCTTACGTATACATGACAGTGTTAAGCATTGTTTCTGCCTAATTTGTCTTGCAAATTACAACATCTCTGGTACATGAATCATTCATTTTAGTTGGTGTTTTAGTGTGGGGTTAATGGTCTTAAAGCGATTCCCCACAAATTATGCAGTAACCATTTTGGAATCGTTCATGCGCATGTTCAGATGCTTGTGAATCGTTGCATGTAAGAAAAAAATAATTTGGTAGTTACAGAAACATCATCTAAATGCTCTGAACCAACTGATACAAGTGAATTAGCAATTTTTTTCTATATAGTAATAATCATAATATTTGTAACATTAAAAGTGCTTTAAATGGACACTTTTAAAGGTCTTCAATGGATTCACCAATCTGTGATTTTTTTCAATACATTAGCTTTGATAAGGACTGACCTTGTCTCTTATGTGACTTTTGGGGAAAGCAGTAAAAATTGTTTTTCCCCTCAATGTAGCTCTGAAAGATCAGACAACATGGAGACATCTGTCAAGCTGAGTTTGACTGAGCACAAGCGGTAAGAGCCTCAAGAGCCTACACAGAAATAACCCCACAGACTCATTCATATCCTCCTCATCTTTGCTGATGTTAACCAAAGTAAAGCATGTGAAGTCTGCTCTTAAACCCCACAACATTGAGCAGTCTGTCATGTCCAATGTCGTACAAATGAACGAATAATTAAATAAAAAAAATCTCCTGTCTTCTCTTTAAAGAACCTAGATGAAAGAACGGAGTGAAAGCTTCACATCACCCATTTATATTGCAACGTAATGGCTTTTAATGTATGTTTCCTAAATATCTGAATAATGTATTTGGGGAGTATAAATATTTCATGCAGAATGTCTGAGACTTTAAACATTAGTTTGAAGCCTAATAATTCCCCACCAACATGCCCCTCAGTTCCGTCAATTTTTCAAAACACATTTTCAGGTTTTATTTGATGTTGATGGGATAAAGTAAAAAAATAAATAAATAAAGTAAAAAAAAAAATTGCATGACACCTCTGTGGCACATAAACAGAAGCAGCTCATCATTCTGCTCTAAGAGTTCATCAAAGATCAGCTCTAGAAGCGAAAGCTATTTAACAAAGTTAAAATGTGCCACAAAAAACAGCATCCAAGACAATGATATTAATTTTCAATATGATTTTAATTATAGAAAAAGTGTAAGGTATAGCATTTACATTTCACATACATATGTGAAAGATTTAGATTATAGGCATTTATTATAATTCATTGATTATAGGAGTTTAGATTTTCATGGCCAGATATTTTCCTTAGTAAAACATTTGCCTACCCAAAATCACACACACACACACACACACACACACACACACACACACACACACACACACACACATATATATACATACATATATATATATACATATATACATATACATATACATATACATATACATGCTCAAATTAAATTCAGTGATGCACCTTCCATCGAATTAAGTGTTATTATAGGTCTACAATTGTAATCAGAGTATAGAGTAAGATTAATTATTTAATTTATGGCTATTATTAGTTTAATTTATTTAGTTTCTTTTACTACAAAGTACAGTATTAGAATGTCTTACTTCTTTTTTCAGTCACTTCTGTTCCAGGGCATTTAATAATTTTTAATTTTTTTTTTATTTTTTTTTTTTTTTATAAATCTCAATATATTTTTTATTAAGTAATGTTAAATTGAACAAAAAGGTTTCAGGCACCGACAAAATAATGTTTATAAATTCCTCTTATTCATGACCCCCTACCGCCACCCCATACCCCAATTCACGTATTTTTCCATTATTATTCTGTAATCCATCATTGTACACACCATCTCACATTCGGTTTAGCAGCGATATGCTTATGCTTTACAAAACCGCAGTGTACAGTAGTGTATTTTTTCCTTATGAATTTATTACTTGTCTTTTAAAAATGACTTTAATGTCTTATATCTCTGCTATCAAAAGTACATGCTCATGTATTTGCATGTAGCCAGAGTTTTGAGTTTTGCTGCTCTAAATTTTGAAACTGATCAGGCTTTACAACACAGAATCAACACAGAAGTATTTACTTCTAAAATTAATACAATAATTGGTGGGGTTTGGTGCTTTTGATATATGTAATTGCACTGTAAAGCAGTGTGTCATGACTCACACTAAGCCAAGAATACCCATATAATTTTACTCCCATTGCATCCTGGTACTGGTGCTTTTTTGTTGGCTAAATTATTTTTATAACTTTAAGCTTTAAACAGCACTTAGCATCTTCTTACCTGCAGATGGCAGATTGGCTGTAGGCAGGCCCCTCTGTGGCACTTAGAGCCTGGCCCACCTGAGTTTGTGTCAGACCCAGAGACAGACGACGGATTTTAAATGCTTTGGCAAATTCTCGAATCTCCTCCAGATTCACACCATCCACTTCACTTGGAGCAGTCTGTGGGTCTGAGAAGCATAAAAAAGGATTGAAGATAAATATGGAACCTTGAAATGAGGTATTTTATTTTATTATACAAGAAGTGTTGGAAATCATGAAAATCTAAGTTGTCATGAGGGCATTTAGAGGGTCACAGTTTAAAAATGTAATTAACAGTTAAAAAAATGTAGACTCATTGTACTAAAATATGTAACTAAATAACTATCTATTACATGCGATTAATGTATATATTGCTAAATTGAAACCTTCAGCATTCAAGACTCGAATATATCTGCCATTCATGAAAATATGAAAATATTCTCTTAAACAATGAATTCAATGCCTTTTTTATTCTTGCCTTTTTCCCAGCTAACTTTACAATGCAAATTCCAGTGAGTTCAAGAATGTAACTTATTATTTTACTTTATCTAAAAGTATGTCCTGGTTAAATGAAATTGTTTACAATTTATATGTAATGCTTTTCTAGTCAATAAAATGTGTTTTTGTGTCGTGTGTCACTGTAGTCCTTCTTAGCATTCCGCCTATGTAGGGGAAAAAAGTTTGGCAGATTCAATTATTCATGTTGGTCATTATCAATGAATTATTAAAGAATCCTCCAGGCATATTGAAGGTAAAAACCTACTGAACCGACCCCTTGTCATTCCTCATAAGTAAATGTGATCTTCAAACCTGGAGCAGAACTCGCCTCTGCTCTGGCCTTGTAATGTTTAATGGTGGAGATAAAGATTAAGATAAATGACTTATATTTACCAAGAGACTGACTTGCAGTTAAACACATTTAAATGTAAATGCAAGTAGATCCTTAAAGGTACAACTGCATGAGAGTCTTTAAGATAAAGCTAAATAGACTAGAATTTAAATAGGTGTCTTTTCTGTCTCTTCATTGTTTGAGTAATACAGTGTACTTTAAGTAGAAATAGTGGTCAAACTATGAAGCAAACCTGAAGCAAATTGTAGAAAATATTGAAAGTTTGACTTACTCCTGGTGCAATGTATGCCATCCATTAGCTTATTATTGGAAATCAAGTACACAATAAGGTTTAATAGGGTTGCCAATGTTTAGTTCTGGGAATTATAGAATTGCTTTCCTAAATTAAAATCTGTTTTGTTCTTAGATATGTTCAGTCAGAATTGAAGCTCAAAACAAAATAATCCATTCACATGATCATCACAGACATTTTGACATCCTGTATTTATTTAGAAAATGAATTGAGTAGGCGCTTAAGAAAAGATGACACATCTGTTTAAAGCAAATAGGTTTCCATTATAGTTACAGCTGAACTCTCAATAACGAGATTTGCAAGAAGTACATCAAATACACTGTATATGTCTATTCATTACCATTTTAATCTCTTTTTTATTTTAAAGTGCAACCATTCCCTTCTGAAAATGTTAAAACAAAAAGGTGAATTTATGTATTTATTTTAACCCCAGCCACTCTCAGTGCAGGTCCCAAGCCGGGATAAATGGGGAGGGTTGCGACCCCTAACGGCAGAAGCCGAAAGAAAGTTTTTTTCTAGAGACTTTATTAAAATGTAAAATTTTTATATCATGGGCAAAATCAAGCTAGAAAGTAAAATACTTTGCGAGCAGAAATATAGACCTCTCATCAGCAATAAGAATCAGAAGGATAGATTGGAATTTGCAAAAAAATGGACGGAGATGTGTGCACAAAAGTACAAAAACGTTCTGGAAACCACAATGAACCACTTCCAAGGTGATGGAAAGGCCAAATTTTGGAGAAAGAAGAAGAAAAAATATCCAAAAAATGAAAGCTCATCATTCAAGGATAACAGAAATTGTGTCATGACTTGGGTTTGCATGGCTGCCTCTGGAACAGGTTTGCTCATCTTTATTAATGATGTAACAAAAAGCTTCCCAACAGAAGACGGAAACAGTTTGGGATGTCAGTTGGTTGTTGGCATCACGCAGTTATTGAAAGCAAAGGACATGCAACCAAACATTAAGAGTTACTTCAAATTGACTTTAAATCTGGTGGTTCCAATTATTTTGCTCACATTAAACTGGGTTATCTGCTATCAAGTTTTTCTGACACGTTCTGATGGAACTAACGAAATAAAAAAAATCTGAAAATGAAAGTTAAAGGTATGATCTATTGTCTGTTCTTACATTTTTAGATTTTTAAACCACGTGTCTTCAGTGTATAGCGAAAATAAAACGAATTGGTCACGACGTTCCAATACTTTTGGAGGAGATCGTGTAATACGAATATAAATAAAACAATACTTCAAATCCAGATAAATATATCAAAGTAGTTTTCCTATTCTTTATAGGAAACTGCATTCATTCATTGATCAAAGCAAGCATTCAGCCCAGCCTATGGGTCACTGATTTTTTTTCCCCACATTCTTTCAGCCTCTGTTTTCCAGAGTTGGGCTAGACAAGGATGCTGTGACAAATATAGTGTGGCATAGAAAGCTGCACCATGGCAGCAAATTGATTAAATGAATAGAGAATGCCAGAGGTATTACATACATTTTGACACAGAAGAAGGGGAAAAAGAAATATGAAACAGACCATTGGCTGCATTTGCAACAAGTCGATCAATGGCAACTTCCCTTTTATTGAATTCAAAACTCCGTCGCAGATGGCTTTGAAACAGGTTTAAGGCAATTGCGTGTGACAAATGAGAATTTATCTAAGTAAAGCAGTTTTTTAAAGAGACGCCGGCACTGTGACAGGCAGCAGGGAGTGATTTATATGTGGTGGCTAAGCAACTCCGCACACAAGCTTCGGTTTATGACATGTACACTTTTTAATGCACACAGTCACATAGAAAAAGTGCACAAAAACAATACAAGTACTGTTTGGCTCCAGACAAAGACAAGAATAAATATCAGTACAGCGTTCGGCCATGTAGATGGCAGACCTTGATACACGGAGAGGGAAAAAAAACGAGTTTTCAAGAGCTCATTGTTTCTGGGGTTTTTTTTTTTTTTTTGCTTTACAATATACAAAACATTATTTCCTAAAAACTTTCAAAGGCAAAGCTATGTTTTGTTTTTTTACAATGTCAACAACCAGTGATTTTATTCAAGATTTGTGTATATATACATGTGTGTGTGTGTGTGTGTGTGTGTGTGTGTGTGTGTATGTTACAGGGTGAGCTGTTCGTACTCACTGCTAACTAGCTGTCCCACGCTGAGTGCTGAAGATGACGATGAAGTAGTTGAAGAAGATGAAGAGGCTTGGCGCAGAGGACTCTGGCTGTGGGGCATTCGTAGCAGGCCCGGCTGTGACACAGGGGGAGGCGGCTGGGCCTGGGCAGCTTGGGACAGCTGCCGAAACACACACAGGCAAATGAACACACACTAAACTGTACCAGAGCCATTCTAGATTGTATTAGTATGCATAGTTAAAGTAAAGAGTTTGTCTCTCAGCTCTCTCATACACACAAAATATAGTATTAAAATACCATGCCTAAAACTGAAACAGGAACCGAAATTTGGCCAAAAGATTTAGTCACTTTAATAAGAACACCTGTACCATTCATTCGTGCAATAAAACTGCATGAGAGAGTCTTTTAATTCCAAGGTTGTGTCTGGTTTTCTCCATCAACTGTGCATTTCATACATAGTGACTGTGCTGTTCTTGTTATTTTACGTTATTAGAAGTATGCCAGAAATAGAATCAGACTTTTAAGGCCTAGTTTTGGATAGTTCCTGCATAGTTTGAATCCCAGTGTCACTCTTCATGACCAAAATAGACTTAAACCCATCCATATGAGCAATAAATTCCTGAATTTATGCTTGTGTCTGCATAAATATAGAGCCTGTTGTGTTTTCTTTTTTACACACTTAAATATTTGTCATGCAAACATGTCACACTTTTTTTTTTTTTTTTCATAAAAATAAAAGAATTATGGTCTGTATTTACATATCTGGAATTTGGACACACTGCAATGTTCTGCTTGTGGATTTGTACCTGTTGTGCATGTGTTTGCATTTTCATATGCTTTGTAAATGTTTTTGATGTTTTCATATGATTTATCTTTATGATTAATGTATTTTTTGTGTTACTTTTTCACATACAGGGCATGCAGTACATTTCTTTTTGTGCTTTAACACATTATTCACATGAAATATTTACTTAAATGTGCTTTTACTTAAATTTACTTTAATTGTGCTACTTAAATTTCTTTGTTTTACATGTTCTTCAATATATTCAATAGCTCTAGAAATATTACGAAATGCATGCAAGTTTTTTTCAAGGGGTAACTGTCATGCTATTGTTGCAGCTCATGGTTAAAATAAAGATTTGGACTTGATGAGGTGCCAGTTCTGGCCAGTTCTCCTTCCAAACTTTTTTAAACACTGCTGTCATATATACATTAATAATGCACAATGGGGAGGCTGGCATATTCGGCATTTTGTGCTTAACGTGAATCACAGATGCTCCAGTTTAGTGAAAAAAGTAACCCAGAATTCTGTACAGGTTGTCATTAGGAGCTGTGTGTCAAGAGTATACAACTGATGTATTCATGTTATATACACAGATGATCTGTTTTTACAAAGATCAAGACAATGCAGCTCTTACAGAAAAAAAAGTAGGTTAGCTTCTTTGTGCTAGTCCCTTGCGCTATTAATTATACTCTGCAGAGACAGTGTGTGTGTGTGTGTGTGTGTGTGTGTGTGTTTGTGCCAGTGTTTGTTTGGATGTCAGAACAAGTGTTGCATACACTGTCAGAACTGTCGACAGCTGCTGGAGAATTATCCTGAATCTGCGGCGCTCGCACAGAGCCAGTCATGTTTGACAGCCATAAATTATCAGGGACACAGAAATGGTTGGCGTTTTAAAGTGCACACAAAACCATAAACATTATTACAAACACATTAGCGTGTTCGCACCAGTGATCAAACGGCCTATGAAAATGACACACAGCACCTCCCAGAGAAATGAGATTAACCCAGGTGCATTTTTTCCTCTGAATGACTCTGAATTGAGGGGTGGGATATGGACAAGCATTGCTTGTCTGTAGCATAAATCAGTAGTGTACGGGAAGACAAATGCCTCTGTAAGTGTGTTTTTGTGTGTGTGTGTGTGCGTGTGTGTGTGTGTGTGTGTGTGTGTGTGTGTGTGTGTGGGTGGGTGGGTGTGAAGCTGAAAAACCTTTTTTAACACTCCATTATGCAGCAGTTCTATTAAATGAGTGTGCTTTACCACAAACATCTCTCTCACACACACTATGAATGTTTTACACAATTTACACAATCTCAAGAGAACACACAAACACACACACACACCACACACACACACACACACACGCACACAAACATAAATGCACATAGATTAGCACACAGATTGGCACACAGTGTTTTTTCCTAGTACACAGATAAACATAAACCCAAAAAGGTCCTGCTTTTTATTATGAACTAAGGAAAAACTGCATCTCTCTCTCTCTCTCTCTTTTCCTCTCTCCCACTCTCTGTAATCTAAACTTTGAGGCAACGCACCGGCAAAATAATATCTTCTATTTGTGTGCTAAGATGATTCTTAAGTCTTCCTTTTCTTTAAAATCTTTAATAGAAGAGAAAAGCAAAAAAACTTTCTTTAGTTTTAAATGCACTTTATAAACTTCATAAATGTCTTTATACTTTTTTGAATGTGTATAATATAAAGAGCAGGAGTCCAGTATTAAGATACTGAATGACTCTACTAAATGAGTTCAGATGGCATTAAAAATGGTTATAGGATTCAGAAGGAACACAATGGAAAAATAAGTATACGACACATTTCACATAATTTTCTATTAGCTGTGTGTTTTTCAAATAGAACATACGGTATATCTCTATAATTTTGTTACACTGTGTGCTTTAAGCCCCTCAGTATAAATGCTTCAAATAATTACATTAAATAATATTTATCAAAATGTAAATGTAAATACATTTATCTTGATCATTTTTTATAATTGAGAGTGGGGTGTCTATGTCTATCAGGTTCAGTTTTTTTTGGAAGAAATTTTGGATTCTGCTGAAATTAACAAATCATATAATCTTGTCTTAATAGCATAATTTGGCAAAATTTTTCATTGAATGATTATTGAATTCATTTTTTAAAAATAATAAACGAAATAAACAAATAATCAATCAATAATACGTATTATTACTTTGAAACAATGCACTCTATTAATGTATTTTAATGTACTGTATTACATTTCAGTGTAGTGTACTGTATTACATTTCAGTAATAATGCTCTCTATAATGCGTTGTAGTGATGTACTGTAATAAAGTTCTATAGTAATGCACTTTACTAGAGCACTGTAATAATGTACTGTGGTTATACACTGTAATAATGTACTTTAATAACGTACTGTGGTTATGCACTGTTGTAATGTACTGCAGCGATGCACTGTAATATGCACAGTGGTTATGCACTGTTGTAATGCACCACAGTTATGCACTGTAATAATGTACTGTGGTTATACACTGTAATTATTTACTGCTGTAATACACTGTGGTTATACACTGTAATATTGTACTATGGTAATACACTGTGGTTATACACTGTAATAATATATTGTGGTAATACACTGTGGTTATACACTGTAATATTGTACTGTAGTAATACACTGTGGTTATACACTGTAATAATGTATTGTGGTAATACACTGTGGTTATACACTGTAATAATGTACTGTATTAATACACCGTGGTTATACACTGTAATAATGTATTGTGGTAATACACTGTGGTTATACACTGTAATAATGTACTGTGGTAATACACTGTGTTTATACACTGTAATAATGTACTGTGGTAATACACTGTGCTTATACACTGTAATAATGTACTGTGGTAATACACTGTGGTTATACACTGTAATAATGTATTGTGGTAATACACTGTGGTTATACACTGTAATAATGTACTGTGGTAATACACTGTGTTTATACACTGTAATAATGTACTGTGGTAATACACTGTGCTTATACACTGTAATAATGTACTGTGGTAATACACTGTGGTTATACACTGTAATCATGTATTGTGGTAATACACTGTGGTTATACACTGTAATAATGTACTGTGGTAATACACTGTAGTTATACACTGTAATAATGTACTGTGGTAATACACTGTGGTTATACACTGTAATAATGTACTGTAGTAATACACTGTGGTTATACACTGTAATAATGTATTGTGGTAATACACTGTGGTTATACACTGTAATAATGTACTGTATTAATACACCGTGGTTATACACTGTAATAATGTATTGTGGTAATACACTGTGGTTATACACTGTAATAATGTACTGTGGTAATACACTGTGTTTATACACTGTAATAATGTACTGTGGTAATACACTGTGGTTATACACTGTAATAATGTACTGTGGTAATACACTGTGGTTATACACTGTAATAATGTATTGTGGTAATACACTGTGGTTATACACTGTAATAATGTACTGTGGTAATACACTGTGTTTATACACTGTAATAATGTACTGTGGTAATACACTGTGCTTATACACTGTAATAATGTACTGTGGTAATACACTGTGGTTATACACTGTAATCATGTATTGTGGTAATACACTGTGGTTATACACTGTAATAATGTACTGTGGTAATACACTGTAGTTATACACTGTAATAATGTACTGTGGTAATACACTGTGTTTATACACTGTAATAATGTACTGTGGTAATACACTGTGGTTATACACTGTAATATTGTACTGTGGTAATACACTGTGGTTATACACTGTAATAATGTACTGTGGTTATACACTGTGGTTATACACTGTAATAATGTACTGTGGTTATACACTGTAATAATGTACTGTGGTAATACACTGTGGTTATACACTGTAATAATGTACTGTGGTAATACACTGTGGTTATACACTGTAATAATGTACTGTGGTAATACACTGTGGTTATACACTGTAATATTGTATTGTGGTAATACACTGTGTTTATACACTGTAATAATGTACTGTGGTAATACACTGTAATAATGTATTGTATTAATGTACTGTAGTCAGGCACTGTAATTATCCACTGCAGTAATGTACTGTAGTAAGGCACTGTAATAATGAACTGCAGTGATGTAATGAGGGACATACTGTAATTTGGCTCTAGGAGTAAATACAGTTTTGTGTGTGTTGTGTGTTCATTTTGTGTGAACTGTGTGTTAACATACCACAAGTTTGTATGGATGTGTATGTAGCTGTGTTTGATAATGTATTTTGTTTAGCAATGCTCACTCAAAAAATGTCGTGTGCTTTTGCATGCAGCAGTGTGCTATAATGTAATGTAGTTTGTGTGACATAAGTGCTGACCTGCTGTCCAGGTTTGATTGGTGATAGTGTAATTCCCTGTGTGTTGATGACAGGCAGGATCTGATTCCCGATCACTGTGGCAATGATCTGGCCTTGTGCATTGGTCAGCAGTTGTGGTGTGATTGGCTGGACCTGGAGAGATGAAGTCCCGCCTCCAGTTTGGTTCGAAGGTCCTGCAGAGTTTGGCATCAGTGGAATTGTACCAATTATCTATGAAATATAGGGGGGACAGCAAATGATTTCATTATTTATATTAATTCTGATCAGGTAAAATGTTATAAATAGCTGTGTGAGTATTTAAGCAAAAGCACATTCGCTAAACGTTTTGTACAAAAACAATAAAGACAAAAAGTTTGATGAGAAAGTACCTGTTAAAAATGTTAAAACTGAAAATATGAAATAAGCTGAAATATATTTTTGTTAAATTATTCTGTGCTGGTCTTTAGTGATAATTTTTTCATAATATCACTATATCTAGATATTTATTTCTCATTTATAAAAGTCTGTGTGAAAACCAGTTCATTTTAGTGGAGTTCTGGAAAGAGCATTTTATTTCAACAGAAATAAAAGAAGATTGGAAGATTGGAGATTGGATACACACACACACACACACACACACACACACACACACACACAACACACACACACACACACACACACACACACACACACACACACACACACAGATGACATCTATATGTCCTTGTATTAGAAATCTCAGATCATCAGGCTTGTTTTGCTAAGGACTGTCAGGTACGTCCCACATGATTATCCATCAAAGTGGTTTGAGCATTGCTAAGGTCAAAGTGCTGGAGAAAATGTAGGCGCATACACACACAGATCTCCACACACATATAATACACACCTAGTAAAGGTCAGGATGTGAGTAGATTTGTGTTAACTGGTGCACACCACTGACTAATATCCATTATAAGATCAGATGAAATAAGTGTGTGTGTGTGTGTGTGTGTGTGTGTGTGTGTGCCTGCTGTGGACAGCATGTGTCTATTCAGTGACTATGTAATTTAGAAAGTGGTTGAGATATAGTTGTGTAGGCATCTCTCACTCCACCACCAATATATATGTATATATGTATATATATATATGTGTGTGTGTGTGTGTGTGTGTGTGTGTGTGTGTGTGTGTGTGTGTGTGTGTGTGTGTGTGTGTGTGTAGGTGTGAGTGTGAGTTATTTTAGTCCTTTTCCTTTCTCTATTCAGTCCTATATTCTAAAAAAAACAAAGCCTGTGACTTTATGGTCCATCTGAAAAAACATAGTTAGGGGTTAAAATCATGTGAACTTGGGCATAGACTTTATTACTTTGTTAACTTTCAACGGCAGCAAAGTCACACAAACGTTGTCACTGTATAACAAGATGACACCATTGTGCAGTAAAACAAACAAGTATATGTGAAAGAATTTATATTAAGGGTCATATGTATATATATAATTGTAGAAACAGTAGTTATTAAGGAAAAGCAAACCAGGCCTGCAAATATAGTTATAAATATATAACTAAATATAACACAAATTTTCTTACTGTAAGTTAATATGCACATTTATTAGCTAGAAATAAACAGGTTATATGTGACATTATAACCTGAAGTGTTTCATGTTATTATAGATGTTTTTTCTGAAAGTTGCCTACAAAGCAAAGCTATAGATATGTAATCTTTCTACAGTTTGGAAGAAATATGTGACAAAGCTCAGAGAGTCAGAGAAGGATCTGCACCCTGATTCAATGATCAGTTTAAATAATCTAAAAATATATAAAAAAAGACTGTACTGTATATGGTATAAGTACTATTTGGAAGGCTGAGAGTTTAAGCCCCAGTATAGCCAAGCTGCCACTGTTGGACCTGCCACTATATCATATTTGACCCTGTGCTCTGACCCCAGCTTCCTAACAAGTTGGGATATGCGATGATAGCGTTTTGCTGTGCTGTAATGTAAATGTGACAAGTAAAAAACCTCTTTCTTTCTCTTTCTCAATGTCTTTATGTCTACATGGTTTTCAAATGTCTGGTCCTTTGAATAGCTGCATAAATGAAAATACCTTTAAGAAGAATAGTAGCATATATGTATGTATATGTGTGTGTGTGTGTGTGTGTGTGTGTGTGTGTGTGTGTGTGTGTGTGTGTGTGTGTGTGTGATTTTTCTACCTTGAGAGTGCACATAATGTCTGATAAAGTAATTTAACCTTGGACACCTTTAAATCACACTAGCAATCCTGTAAACCACCTGGAAGCTAAGAGCAAAGCTTCCCTCTGTGTTGGTCTCGTCCCCCTTCCTGCTTCATCCCTCTCTCAGTGACATAATAGCGACAGAGTGGCATGCCAGTGATCTGTAATTCATCCTCTCCACGGCTCATTTGCCTGCGTTGCTTCGCATTACGCAAAAGATAATTTATCTCTCTCTCTCTCTCTCCCCGTCCCTCCTTATCTCTCGCTCTCCTGTGCTACTGCGCTTTATCCCTTCCTCAGCACTCACTCCTGCCACTTAGCATATTTCATTGTACCGGGTGACGATGCTAGTGTCTCAGGAGCTGCTCTGCTCAATTATTCATCCTCATTGGGCTAAGTGGTTTTACGATTTGTATGAACAGCGAGGAGATGACAGCGTGCTTGCACATGCACAGGGCGACACACAGCCATTTGCTCAACACTTTTTTTTTGCAAATACAGAGCATTTTTCACGTTAAATATCATTCAATGCTGTCTGGAGGATAGATTGGAAATACTACAAGAGTTGAGAAGAGAACTCCCTGGGTTTCTCCTGTTGGTTACAAAATATTAAAGAGACATCGTTAAACTATTTATTATAAAAATGTATATTTTATTATAGGAAATTCATCAGTGACTGGGTGGTCTGATGTGGTCTTAAATGAACCACAATTGTTTAATTCCACTTATACCAAAATCAAGTAGAATGTAAATGTATTTTCATACAATTATATTTGTTTTTACATTATTTTGAATTGCTAAGAGAATATGGGCAAAAAAATAATACGAGAAACAAATGATGATGATGAACATCATCATAAAAAAAAGTCCATAATCCTAACATTTTTTGCTCAACAATTATTTTCCTTTAGACTTTCAACTCTGCTCCCTTTATCCTTTATTCTCTTTTGTATGGATCATATTTTAAAGTGAGGACTCAGGGTGTTAACCTTCATCCTCATCATCTCCCCTTTTCCCTGTACTTCCTGTGAGAAGTCACTGTTTTGCAACAAATGTCATCTCCTTCATCCAGCCAAGCCAATTTGGAGCGTTCATTAATATCCCTGCCCATTGTCTACCCTAGTGCCCCCTGTTCAGAGAAGAAAAAGTTTGCAGCCTATATTGGAAGAAAAGCTTAAACTTCTAACATCCAATACTGCAAAAAAAGCAAAACAACAAAAGTGCATACTATGTGAACTTAATACTACACTGAAGACAGTATGCTTTACGACACTTTTTACATCATACAAAGCAACAGTAAATGAACAAATGGTATCTTAACAATGAGCTTTTTAGTGCCTTACATACACAGAGAATCAGCTAAGGAGTGTCATACACACTTCCCGGATTTTAACAGAATACCAGAAAGTGGAAGACAGTCAAATTATCGACCATCTTTCTAATAACAAAGAGGATCTGGCAACGACAATTTGCTGACAAATGATAAGGTTGACCGTCAACAAAGCTAACTGAGCCTTAGCCAAACTCACAAACAATGAACAAAAGGCTAAAAGCTTGACACTTCCACAACTGCTATTTACAGTGATAAAGAGAGAAAGGTAGCATCCACTGCCATTTACCTCCTAGGCTGAACCACAAAATAACTCCCAGAGGCTTCCTTTATATTTAAGTGTAAACGGGACCGCACAAAGAGAGAGACCTCTGAACTCCATCTATCTTTTTCCTCAGCATGCAGCTTGACTTGATGGATTTATAGCTCAGAGTGAGGACGTGGAGGTTTATTTTAAATTTGCCAGAACAATCCCGCATTCACTCTGCATTCAGTCTGTCTTTTAGGTGAAACATTCCTTAAATGCACACTGTGCTCTTTAAACCAGAGAAAATACATTATATAAATACTTGCTTGTGCTCACTGGTGTTTCGAGCAGAGGCAATCATGTGAGCTGTTTTAGACTTAGAGGACAATCTACTAGATTTAGACTGAGCTTAAGGCGATGTGACCAAGATAGTTCTGGCACCAGACCTTTACTTCAGCCCAAAAGCCATGAAGACAAACACACAGGCTGGCCCCAACGTCTCATCTGAGATGTTCAGTGCCTCCGATTGTATTATCTTCTTTTCTGTGTCATGTCTGACGCATCATCTGGCCCTGTTCAGGGCATGTATTAGTATCTTTAATGTTAAAAGCAGAAAGAAGAGAAGGAGGGGGCTCTGGCTGAAAGGCCTACAAGTGTTTTAGAGAGCTCAAACTAAATAATAGGCTGCTGTAATAAGGTCAGGAGCGGAGGCTGTAGCCCAAGGCTTTGACCATCTAAATGACCTGATTGTGTCAGGCGGCCATGACAGCATGAACGCACAGCAAAAAAAAAACAAAAAACGCACAGCGTGGTCCATCAAAGCCAGCGTAACAGCGATACATCCAGCCAAGGCCCTGCGGGTGCCTTCAGAAACCGAACACACGGCAAGCTCATTAGGGATGTTCAAGATCAAGACGCTGACCATGTTCACACACTTGCCTGTACATGGTGAAATGTGTCAATGCAAATGCACACAAAATAAACATACTGTATATTAACCTGTAATCAGATATTTTGTTGGAGAAACTAGTATATGGCACCAATAAGCATGTAAAAAAATATCTACAATTAGAACAATATAAACAATAACTACATTTATTGGTAATATTATTATTATTATTATTAGTAGTAGTAGTAGTAGTAGTAGTAGTAGTAGTAGTAGTAGTTGTAGTAGACCTAAGAATTAATTTTCTCTATTCTAAAGAGAAGGATAAAACTTGAGATGAAATTAAAAGCTAGATTCAAAAAGCCAGTGCTTGTTTTAGTTTTGAAAGGGCACCCTGGCCACACACTCTTTCCCTTTAGTATAAGAGTGGTGATAAGATGATTCATTAGATAGGGCTTAGCTCTGACAAGCACCATCGTTCAAGCCTCTGGCAACCGATAGACCAATTCTGCAACCGGCCCATATAAATATGACAAGGTCAGTTGTTTAGCCCCGTCTACACACTGCAGTCCAATCAAACTATGACACGCGGGTTAATAAAACACAAAACTGGGCCTCTGACCAATCATGCTAATCACATTCACATCCGGCTTTCAGATTCGATCATATGAATGTCTTCTTATCCAATCTGGATCAGACTGTAAAGGTTAATGTGAACAGGAAGGCTGATGAGTAGGTTCCTGATATCACTGACTTGAAAAAAACTACACAGATATAAATCAGTGCAGCCTACACTAGATATAAAATATAATTAAAGTACATTAAATTAATTTAATTAAACAGCATAGCCTAAACAATTTGTATCCTTTTTTTTTCCGAAATAAAACACAAAAACCGACAGATCCTGAATCACAGTGGAGCTGTATTTTTACCTAAAAAAAATAGGAATTAAACAGGTAAATAATGTCATTGTTGTATATTTATTAAACAGAAATATGTACCTTTATAAATCCATATATTGTAGTAATATCACTATGTAATACTTACAGTATATAAGGCCATAATCACTGTCAAACAAAGAAATTCTTTCAAAATTTCTAATGCATACTGATTAAAGATGCTATAAGTTTCTGTATGTGAATATTGTGTGTGTGTGTGTGTGTGTGTGTGTGTGTGTGAACAGGTAAATAATGTCATTGTTGTATATTTATTAAACAGAAATATGTACCTTTATAAATCCATATATTGTAGTAATATCACTATGTAATACTTACAGTATATAAGGCCATAATCACTGTCAAACAAAGAAATTGTTTCAAAATTTCTAATTCATACTGATTAAAGATGCTAGAAGTTTCTGTATGTGAATTGTGTGTGTGTGTGTGTGTGTGTGTGTGTGTGTGTGTGTGTGTGTGTGTGTGTGTGTGTGTTTGTTACTGACCTGTCCCTGTGCATTCGTGACAAGCTGGCCTGTAACTCCCTGCAGGCTCGGCAAAGCAGCGTTCCCAAACACTTGTGATCCAGCGATAGAGCCCATCGTCGCTGCTGCTACTGCTGCCTGGCTGGCTAGAGGATTGAGCTAAACAAAAAAGTAAGCAAAGACATTGGGTTAATAACCTATTTTTTTTTATTCAGCCTTTTGAATGTCTAAACAAGGTACAGGGTTTATGTTGAAATATAAATTATGCTTCAAATCTATTTTAAAATAAAAACCCAGCAACAACTAATGAAGCCCTTTATTTAAGCAATGTAATACTGTCATGGTTTCCATAATTTTACATCCAGTTGCATGTCCCAAATTGTGTTTAGATATAAAATAAATCTGCTTTGTAATTAAATCTGCATCCTTATCCAAGATACTTGTATAACCAGGTTGATTGGCAGCATTGTTTTATATATCCAGTAATGTTTCTTTAACATATAGCTGGTCACAGAAATGAAGTTGATCAAAAATATATGAAAACAAAACATAACAATAGTGTTACATTCTCCATTTTGCAGCTTACAGTTTATAGGTCATCTGATGTGATTTACTTCCTTGTTTCCTTTCCTTCCCTTAAAAAGACTGTTCTGTTTCTTTTCCTCTATTCCCTATGGCTCGCTGTTTCTCACTTATGTCCCTATCTAACACACACACACACACACACACACACACACACACACACACACACACACACACACACACACACACACACACCATTGTGTAGAGCTAATAAATCAAGCTAACCTTCTATCAACTTATGTGCAAGGTTTGCTATTTGGAATCCTAAACAGCAGATTAGAGTCTTTTATTAAGTTGCTTAAATAGATCAAGAGCTCACCCGAGTCTGTTCATAGAGTGTCCAATTACTGCCCACAACGAGAGAGCAATAGAAACAGTGCATGAAGTAGAGAATGTATGGAAATGAGAGAAGAGAGAGAGACTGAGACTGATCTCAGAATCAATGAAATCTGCTCAGATTTCATTGATTCTAATATCAGTAAATATCTTTTTTAAATGTTGTTTTAAGCTTGAACAAGCCTACTGAAACAAAAAAGTGTGTGTAGAGCTGGGAATGCGCTCGAATAACACATTGCAAAAACAAGGTATAAAATCCTAGCATCAGAATGTAGCCGATACACATACTGTCTGAATTCAAGAACATTGATGCTGATAGATATTTAATCAAATAATCTCCACATTTTTATAAATAAATGACATTAGAGTAATTATATACATTTACATGTATATATAATATATGTTATATCCTTCAATGAGTGTTCAATAATCAGTGTTGGGGGCTAGCTATTAGTTATTAGCTTAAATGATATTAGCTTAGCACCATATTTTGTTGTTGTTCGGCAGCAAAATCTCAAAATAGCTCAATGTTAAGATAAAGGATGCCAGCTGACGTTAGATATTTAGAGTGAAAGCATTATTTATATTATTCAAATGTCCATTTGTTTTGGGAATTTACTGTTATATGGATTACCATACAATCATTAATATTAACTAGCTAGCCAATTTCTTCCAGAAATGAATTGAGGTAGAATAATTTCTTTGTGTATCTTTTGCTTTTATGATATTCACTAGTTACAACTGTTATTCCTTTTTTTGTTAAATCAATAAATTCTAGCGAATTTAGATAAAGTAGACAGTCTGTCGTTGTGTCACAAAAACAGTCAACATCAACAACAATTCACAAAAAAAGTTTTGAAATATAATAATGCTTCGTGTTTCAGTTTAAATCTTAAACCTACTTTGTCCCTCTTTACTGACATGCAGCACATGCATGTTAATTTAACCCAGAAATTAGCAACTAGCATTAAAGTTGGTGGGGCTATGAGGGTTGGATCCATACACATTAATACTAATAACATTATATTAGCAACAAGATTTTTGTTTATTGGTTTGCCACTGCATGTGCATGAGTTACATATCACTTTAATTCTTATCTTGTATGAATTTCATAACATTAAATGATTTACCATTATAATACATTACAAATTATAATACCAATGCAAGATGTGAAAATATTAGCAATTGGGATCTCTGTGCAGCCTTATCAACTGCTACATATCATACATTATTTTTCTATTATTCACTTATTAAATATTAATTTGTTTTACATGTTGTAAAAATACTCAAGTTTACTTGGCCATAAAAACGTTTTTTTAAACATATCTTAATACATTTTTATTTTAAATTGAGCATTCAATACATTGCAAAGTATATATTTATAAGTAATATTACAAGTAGCTTACGATTGAACAAATATGTGAGATATCCATCTCTCTCTCTCTCTCTTTCTCTCTCTCTCTCTCTCTCTCTCTCTCTCTCTCTCTCTCTCTCTCTCTCTCTCTCTCTCTCTCTCTCTCGTGGGAAGGAATCCACCTTTGTTAAACTGAGACCACTCAGCAACCATTTATCTTTTATCATACCACACTGGCGATGTATTACCAGCCTTTCTGAAATCAAATGATGAGAAAATGCCACTGAGCGATCAATACTTTTTCATTGACAGTAAAGGTTAAGCACATTAAGAATGACATCGCATTTGTCTTATGAAATCATATTTCATGTTGGTGGCCTGAAATTGGATGAGATTGATACCATGTCCCCAGGACTGAAAACGATTTTTTTTAAACCTCCTAATCACAGAAATCATCATTTCTTTGTCCAGTGTTCCTTTGTCCTTCGGCAAAAGTCAAGTGCCAGTTGATAATATCAGTGGCCTAAATGTTAAGAGCAACAATTTGCGTCCTACAATACTTTTGGCAAAATATTTGGCAATTGTGTTAACTAAATGGATTAAGAGGCTTGAGAAGTTTTACCTGCTTCGAAGTTGCAGGGTTGCTACTAAATAATCATTTTTGTTTTTTTGAAGACATTTTATTAAATTAAAAAAATAATAACTCTCCATCACCAAAATATAATTAATGATAAAGGCACACTGTTGTACTAATAGAATTGTGAAAAAAAGGCTCTTAATAAATGCAAAATGTAACATTTCAATATTATTTTAATGGACCCTTATAGAAAAGTATTTTTAGTTATAAGTATTTATAATTTATTACATGCATGGCTTGTGGATCTTTTTCTCCCCAAGTGTAATTTCAGAATAATTATTCCTGCCTGTTCATTCATTTCATTTAAATCCACGTTATGGCTTTTTTTTAATTGAAGGTGTGTTTTTCTTCGTCCACATGTGGTTTATTTAGTTAAAGTAAATTCCTGACAAATAGGGCTTACATTTGACATGTACAATTTTCGGCAATACCATGCTGTAAAAATTCTCTTTTGTTTAACAAAAAGAAAACATTATATATATTTATATAATGTTAAAATTCAAGGTGATGTTAATTTACATACAGAAAGTTGTAAAGGGTGAAGGGGTTTTCTTCACATATTGTTAAAACTTCAAAATTGTCTAAACATGCATTTTTAAGATATAGCTTTCATTATGTTAGTTCTGTTGACATAATTAAAAGTAATTTGTGAAGTAATTGTATAAGTAGTATGTTTATATATATATACATTTATTTTTTCTTATCAACAGCAGTAATACTATTCATATAACCTCAAATGGAAAACTCATCACAGTAAAAGTATGTAGTTTGTGTATGGTTCAATCTATCTGCATTAATACATAAAAAAATGTTGTATTTGTAATATTTCTTTCCAAGCAAAGAATTTTGATGGGATTAAAAAAAAAAAGAGCGACACTCAAAATGGACTACATACAAATAGTAGCGAGGGCCTACTTTACAGATAATCTCATCTGCCCAATGAATCCTATAAAATCACATAATCGCTTAAAATAATCAAATGCACAACATGTGTGTATCTTAAAACACTACTCAAACACAATTCAGCCATAAAATAAATTTAATCCAACTTATGTGTATATATATATATATATATACACACACACACACACACACACACACACACACACACCTATCATCTTAATAAATATCATTCAGGCCTGGTGTGAATGCACAAGTGCCAACACGTGCTTCTCTAAAAATAAGCAGCAGGAGGTGGAAAAAAAACTTGAGGAGAAAAGTATTGCAGAATTTGAGTGTAAACAGGTGATTTTCCAGGAGGCTGACTCGCTAGAGCTACAGTGAGGCAGGAAACGTTTAGGCACCCCATGCATTTTTACTGATGACATGGATGTGTGTCACTAAAAGGGCCTCCTGCTTACAAACAAATCGCAGAGAGACTCCAGGTGAAACACATTCCTTCCTTCTCTCCACTTCTCCTCTCTGAAAACAGCGTATAACTTTAGGAGTTAACTTAAACTAAAGAGTACAAATCCGAAGCTTAATGGTATAAAACATTGCTTTATAAGCATAGTTGTAAATGAGGTCCATGAGGTAATCTAAGCAATTACAAAGCAAAAAACCTATTTTGCTGTTCATTCAGTGAGAAAAAAATCCTCTATCCGCAGACAAGCAAACACAAATGTACATATACAAACACATACGCGCTCACACAAACACACACACACACACACACACACACACACACACACACACACACACACACATACACACTAACATTTTGCTTCCTTTTCCAAAGCGGGTGAGTAAATTTTAAACTCTATTAAGTTCTGTGTGGCCTGCAATGGTCGTTTGACCGGCACGGTCAGATGGAGCAACAACCCATGTAATCTCCAGAAGGAAGGAAAAATGGCTCAGTGTTTGCACAGAGAGACCTCTGCACACCCGAGTAAAGCGCTCCAAAAGCTAGAGCCCATTTTCTGCCTTTTCTATTCACACAGACTCTATTGCTTTCACTGTGAACGCAATCCGATTCCACTGGCCTTAAGGTGACTGCTGTTAACGCTGTAGATGTTTATAATCTCAAGGAAACCGGAGCTGTTTATAAAATAAAAATAAAAAGGCAATGCAACTGCATTAGCCCCATGAACTAAGTGGAGATCTGTTTCTGACAGCTTGCTGGTCTTCAAAAACTGATCATTTAATTTGTATGGTCAGTTTCAGTTTCTTTAGAAAATATGCTTTAAACACTTTACTCACTAAACTGTCATAAAGCATCCTTATGATGATTAAGGATTAAAACTTTGCACCCAGCAGTGTATAAGTTTATAATGTCAGAATACATAACAAATTAAATATTTTGTAAATTGTATAATATCACAGACACTATTGTTACTGTTAACAGAATGCCTATTCAGCAAGTTATAACAATGCAATATTACTATATATCACTGAACCACTATTTAAGTTTGTTGCAGTTGTTTAAGGCAAAATATTTCATAAGCTTAACAATTAAATATCAATACACTATTTTCCCCCACTTTTTTTAAAAACTGTCGCCATCCTGTCCTTATCTTGCCTGTGTCCATTCTCTCTGCTCTTTCTCTTTCTCTTTTTCTCATGACGGAACATGCATGCCATCTCACTGCTTCTCTCTACAGACTTCTGACCATCTTGTGAAAAATGTCACCCGCACATTCCATCTATTCTTCTCTCTGTCCCTTGGCATGGACTTTCCCTTTATGTAAGTACAACAAAATACCATTAAAACCTCTATTCCCTAAGTTCCTTAAAACACACACAAAACACACACACACACACACACACACACACACACACACACACACACACACACACAAACACACGATTCTGATACAACAGTTATAGTCTGGTATAATGCGATTTATATTAAGTTTGTAATCTAGTGTACCAGTGTAGATTTATTCATTGCTAGAGACGTCGCTCTGGACAAAAGCGTCTGCTAAATGCCCCAAATGTAAATGTAAATGTACAACAACAGCTGAAAACTATTGGGAGGAAAGTGATTAGTGTAAAAAAAAAAAAACTTGAAAAAATTGTAGTTGTGAAGCAAGCATTACTTTTCTAACACACTAAATTAGCATAACCTAACCTACTAAACTCGCACTACCTTTGAAACATACTAAATTAACATTCCTAACTTCCTAATATACTTAACTAGCATTATCATACTACATATTACACTAGCATTACATTTATAAAATTTTAAACTAGCATAACCTAACCTACTAAACAAATATTACCTTTCTAACACACTAAACTGGCATCATCTTTCTAGCATACTTAACCAACATAACCATGCTAACACACTGAACTAGCATTGCCAAGCATTATCAGGTTGGATATTTTACACAGCCAAATGTAAAGTACTCGACATCATCAGTGTCTGTAGTTGTTTCTAAATACAACTGACCGTGTGCTGCTTTATAGAGTAAAAAGAGGGACAAAGTGGGCCATATTTAATGGGCCAAATAAAGACCATACTAGGCAGGGATCAACTGACAAATGCACCTATAAACTTGTGATTGAGTGTCTGGCACAATGCGTCAATCATGCGACACAATAACTTATAAAAATTAGATGCAGTATGTGTCATTATAGATGAACCCCCCGATACGATAACTAATTACATGCATAGATGTTTAAGTTAATTTGAACCTTTATTATTTTGAGATACAGAACATGATATAAGGTGCATGAATGACTATTGCACCATTGCAAAGAGTGTGTGAACATCTAGTAAAGACTACATAAGATAGAACCAAGACATCTACTACTATTGATTGGAAGTGTAAAAGGAGCACATTTGCTTTAACTTGTTAAATACTCTGCAGGACCAAATGACCACTTTTAAATGTAATGCTATGACCATTTTGACTTGAAATGACCAGAGTAAAAATACAAATACAATCCCTGTTATTTTTAAATTTAATATAAATAGGTGATATTTGTCCCTGTCATACTGACTTTATCTAAATGTTAGGCACACGCACATACACACAGTGAATAGAGTTGAGGATATAGAACTCTAGAAGATATAGAACTTTTTAATGCATGGACTATGCATTTGTATAAAATATTAAAAAGTGGTGTCCATTGCTGAATAGTTTTCTTATAAGCGGTTTCTCGTTTATTTACCCACACCTTTGATGTAATCAATATCAGTGGTATTTCGGCTGAATAATAACTAAGAGATAGAACCCAAACCCAATACAAATACAGGCAGACACCGGATAATCGATGGTAAGTTATATTGCATGATTAAAAACTTTGATTTTAATCAAAGACAAGAAATAATATCCAGTGTATGTACATTAAGCGTACTAAACAGTTCCAATCCATCACATCCAATTCCACTCTGAGACATTTATGCCGAATGCCATCGCTTTTCATGTTGCTTATTGTCCTGACACACAAATCCGGCATTTGAATGACTTTAATATTGGCCTAATCAATGTCTGGTGATCTTTTGATGGTCTCTATTCAGTCTGGCGAGGGTCAGCTGTGTCTAAGCTTCATAAACAGAATAATGGTAAATGATTACCGCACACTATCATGTCCCAAACTGAATGCCGCTAATGAAGAGAAATGGTTGAGTTTTTTTTCGGCAGCGGCTGCCAGCTGCCATTTGGAAAGGCAAACGTGCAAGATTAATGGTAACTGAGAGCGCCTGTGTGGCAATGATGCGGTCAGGGGCTCAATCAATAACCCGCATGCGCACACACACATACACACACACACACACACACACACACACACACACACACACACACTTACACATGTGTACACACACAAAAAAATACACTCACCTTTCTTTCAAAAACACACTCACTCAGCCATAGACACACAACTACAACCACTTGCACTGTATCATCTCTAAGTGGAGTGATGAATCTACGACATTTGAAGACAGCATTGATCAGTTTCTTCCATATGTTCCTCCAGGTGGTCTACAGGGGTTGAAGCAAACTTAACAAGTGCTACACGTTATTGTCCATCTGTTTCTGGAATTGTTCTGTTGCCCCTTTCGGTGTTATTTATTACTTTCATTACAACCCATTGTGTGTGTGTTTGAATGTTGCTGATGGTAGAGAGGGATGGACATCTGACAAAATACTGAGTAAGGGACAAGAAACTTCTGCATAAAGACACCATTTGGAACTGCCATGATGAAAGCACTTAGACAGACCCTGCATTTGATTCAGTTTTCTGCTCTTGTCCATGGGTTCACAGGTTTAGTTTTCATTGTAATGCACGTTAAACAGTTCAATATTGTGTCTTTATTAATACACATAAAACAGTATTGTAAAAGCCAACACAAACTTAATGGAAAAATCACAAACAGTTTAGGATGTGGAAAAAATAAAACCATATGTAAAAATGAAAATTTGACCATAATTGAATCATGATAAAATCCCTTGTGAAAATGAGGTATGTAGAGAAACTTTCCAAGAGTAGTATCTTAAAAAAATATATATATATAAATTGCATGTGATGTTAATGTTCCTTTTCTGTAAGAAACGTTTCTCAGTCTACGTGATGTAAAAAGTAAGGAGGGCAAAATAAAAAAAGAACATCTAAAACTTTTTCCAGCCAAAATATCATAGAATAAATTCATAGTCATTCCTTTTTCCACTAGCTCATCCTGATCCAGACACCTTCTGCAGGCTTCCTGCATTTTCTTTCTGAAAAATAATCCCTAATTTCTAAGTAAATAAAAAAGGAGCTTTTCTCTGTAGCTTTCAGTGGCCAGCTTCCGCACGCTAGCACCGTGCCATGCTTTATAATTATTCATATGAAATGCGCTGCTGCCGATGTGCAATAGTCTTATTTTCTGCTTCAGTCACCAGTGCACATTTGTATTTTCAAACAGCGAGCCACTCGTTACGTAAGGCAATTTTCTGCCTTCTTAAGAAAGGCTGTCTGCTGGCCTGCATTAATGAGAGACAGGAAGAGGGAGGGAGGGGAAAGAGGGCGAGAGAGAGAGAGAGAGAGAGAGAGAGAGAGACCGAATGAGGAATGAAGAAACAGAGCAGGAGACAGGTATAGTGAAAAAGAATAGCAGAGGAAAAGATAAATGAGGCACAGAGAATAGATAAAGTAGAGTAGAAAAGACTTAACCTTTTACTAAGAAGCAATCAAAAACAAATGCAAAAAGTGTAGCCTACTGTATAGATTATATAGTACAATAATTACTAAGTTTAGTAACATTATATATATATATATATATAGAGAGAGAGAGAGAGAGAGAGAGAGAGAGAGAGAGAGAGAGAGAGAGAGAGAGAGAGATACTGGTGCTAAGTATAAATTGAAAAGAATTATTAAAGAATTAAGTTGGTTCTTGGTTGAAATCAAACACAGACTGGTGTCAATGACAACCATCATCGTTTTCTTCCCCTTTTCTCTCATTAAATGAGAGGACATATAATTTTACACTCATTTATCCTTTGTGTTTTACAGGATGTTACTTGAGCGGATTATCGTGTCGAGTTACTGGTGCATAGAAACCACCTGGGATCTAGCAGCATGCCACTTTAATGTTATTCCACTTTACGGCTTTAGTCAGCGAGGGTGGCTAATTGAACAAAGTGGTTTTATAATGAACACCTAATTACAGCATCGCTGCCATCGCCATCAAAATAAATAGATACATTAAACCTAATAAGATCATCAATGCAGGCCATTATGGGTGGATGAAATAATTAGCAATGAGCTCATCCTCTCTGATTCAGTGGCAGGAGGGGTGAAAAGTGGACTATGGTCATAAGGGTTTTGACACGAGCAAGTAAACTGAAGATGGCCTGGAACTGTGTGTGTGTGTGTGTGTGTGTGTGTGTGTGTGTGTGTGTGTGTGTGTGTATGTGTGTGCAAGAAGAAGACCAATAAGCATAAAAGCAGTGGTGAAAGACAGAAGAGCATGTGTGTGTATGTCTATAATCTCCTCTGTGTGTGTGTGTGTGCGTGCGTGCGTGCGTGCGTGTGTGTGTGTGTGTGTGTGTGTGTGTGTGCGGGTGCATGTGTGCGTGTTTGTGTTGGTGTGTGTGTGTGTGTGTGTGTTGGTGTGTACACGTGTGTGTTTATATGTGAGTGTGTGCGTGCACCTGACCTTGGCAGAGATGGGATTTTAAGAGTGTGCTGTAATGATGGCTGATTGCTGGGGAATGGTTGGAGAATGGAGAGAAGGAGGCTAAGGGAGGGAGTGATGTAAGGAGAGGAGAAGAGAAGAGACCAGGGGAACAACGAGAGAGACAAGGAGGGAGGAGAAGAGGCCTGCGTAATTGCAGAGAGAGATAAATAGACAGAGCAAGAGAAAAAGAGAGAGAAAGAGAGAATGGGAGAGGGACAGAGAAAGAATGAACGAGAGACAGGGAGAGAGAGAGGGAGAAAAAGAGAAATGTAGAAGAAGAATGAAGGTGAGTTGTCTATAGACTGGGGCTCTGACAGTAAATTGGCACTGTTCGAATGCTGGCCAGTAGTAGTAGTGTGTAATTAAGCTTCAAGGTTTGAGGGTCGGGCACAAAGACAGAAAGAGATACAGAAGTAGAGAAAGAAAGATACAGAGGGAGACGTTAAACTGGACATCTCCTTCTACTGTATACCGTAATGTCTCAAAACTAGAGCTTGACATTTGGTGAAAAAAAAGTCACTATATATTATATAAAATGTAGAAATAATAAACTATTCTCCTGAACAGTTCCTTGTGAATTTCATTCTCTTGCTGATTTACCTCACAGCAGCAATATACGTATGTGTACATATATAAATATAGTATGTGTTCTCAGCCACACAACAATACATAATTATTTCCATATAATAACTAATGATGAATTTCTATTCATGATTATTGCTTATTATTCTCAACAGAATTAATGTTTGCTGAAATTCATACAATGAGTAAAATTCACATGAAGTTAACAAAAAGATATAAAACTTGACACACAGCATAACAAATACAAACTTTTGAGAAGACAGAGGATCATAACTCCACTGTAAATCCTGTAAATGTAGCCTTTTGGAAAACATTTTGTTATTTCAAATATAGTTTTACAGTTTTTTTTTTCTTGATAGTCATACAGGGAGTTTAGGTACGAAGAGTACAGAACAATTAAATAAGCTACAAAAACAAAAAAGGAAATTCAAATTACACAGGTGCATTAATGAAGATGGACATGAAGGACATGGCATATCATACTGTCTGTGTCATGACAATAAAAAAAAAAATATGGGACTGCAGTTGCAGGTAAAACACACTACGTTTATCAGTCTGTGTTTGGGTGTAAGAGCGAGAGAGAGAGAGAGAGAGAGAGAGAGAGAGAGAGAGAGAAAGAGAGAGAGAGATTGCATGTGTGCACATGTGGATAGTCAAAACTACTGCTTAGCTGCAGATTATAACGTGTATTTGTGTGCAAGTGTGTGTGTGTCTGTGTGTGTGAGAGGGAGATAGAGAGAAAGAGAGAGAGAGAGAGACAGAGAGACAGAGAGAGCACATGCAGACTGAGCTGGTTACACCAGAATTGATCTTAATTAGATCTGAAAGACCTGCCACAGCAGAATGGTCACAGTGATTAGAATGAAAAACAGGAGAAATTACTGATCAAATTAATCATAATGTCGGCCTACAGCTGTAGGCCTGCTGTAATTTGCCAACTCACTGGCTTACATCGGCCACTCACTCACTCAGTTACACACACACACAAACACACACACACACCCATGCTCAGACAGACACTCCGACATATACAAATCCCCGAGCTTCCTCAGCGTGGAGAAACCCTGCTGCCCCGATCAATCAACTCCCACAAATCCCAGTCACCATGCTAATCAGCCTATTAACACACTTAAGCAAATTTTATAATCTCCTCTGTGTGTGTGTGTGTGTGTGTGTGTGTGTGTGTGTGTGTGTGTGTGTGTGTGTGTGTCCCTCTCTGTCATCACACAAGCAGTTCATTTGCACACATGCATCTCCCCTACCACACTGTCTCTGTCTCCATGTCTCTCTTTTAATATTTGTCTATCTGCCATTCGGTTGCTATCAGTTTGGGATGTATGATTAGGATTCTTACAGAAAGTATGTCAAGTAATCCAAAGTAATCCCCATCTACTACCCAGTGCTTGATCAACTAAAGCCAGCTGTACAGACGAAGTTAGATGGTTTGCTAATACATCTACTCAAAACATGCCTAAAAGAACAAAAGCAGAGATAATAGAGAGAAAGTAAGAGAGAGAGAAAGAAGGAGAATGAGAGAGAGAGAGAGAGAGAGAGAGAGAGAGAGAGAGAGAGAGAAAGAGAGGGAGGGAAAAAAGAAGTAAAGGCTAAAACTAATGTCATTCTAAACATTAAACTCACTCGGTGAGGCATTATGAAACACAGAGCTGTCAATTCAGTCCCTCTTTTGGCCCTAAGGCCTTTTCTGATTATAGGAGATCTGCTCAACCCTCCCATGCTCAAGTGATCGGCAAGGGTTGTAGACAAGACAGGAGGAGAGAACCAGAAATAAAAGGGTATTGTACCCATGTTACCAGAAGGGGTTATTATAAAGGCCTTGGAAACATACATCCTGGTAATTTTTTTTGGTTGTTTGGGGTGTCAATGCCTAGATATGCCTCGAAGACAGCAGCAAACCTGGGTAAAACACAGTGCATCCCTGTCACTCAGACACAGATGCAAAGCCAATTACAATCTCAGACCCCCCCAGCAGGGGCAATGCAAATGCCACAGACAAGCAGCATGTGTGTTGAAGGGGATTCTCTACAACAAAGGGAGGTTACATGATTACTTTATCTTTCTTACATGCTTTTGTATATGGTTTCTGGGTGAGTCCATGATTGGTGTGCCATTTAGCCCTTGTAACTAGAATTCATATTAATGGGATGAGGATAACAGACATTTAATTGATTGGCTCAGTTACACTCTCTCTAAACTAATGTACTTTAATTTGAGTGACATGCTTGCATCGTTTTCAAATCTGTGAATATTTAAAGATTACTGAAAATCAAGAAGCAAACGCCTTTTTTTTTACGCCTTTCACTTGTGCTACTGGAATATGCAGAATGCAGAACTGAGGGGGTGCATGCGCTCAGGTGACAGGAGGGTCAAGTGAATGTTGTGAGCGACTAAAATCTAAAAGCATGTTCTAAGCATGAGCTGTTAAATGGATTCACACTAATGCAAAAATATGATTTTTTGAAGTATTTTAATAGTTGTGAAAGTAATGAAAGTGTAGTTAGTGAACTGGGACAGGCATTTTTCTAAGTGCTGTAGATTAATCGTTTCTTTTTGTATTCTACACATAGGTTGTTGTGAAGCACCCTTTAGCTCTGTTTAAAACGTATTTTAGCGTTATATACATATTTGTAAATGTAATATCGATGGCACATATAATCATATACTCACCCTCCTTTCACTTTGTATAAGCTGAATAAGTATGTAATTAATCACTGTTTATTGGGATATCTCTCTATTGCAAGGTGTCTAAAATCCAGCCCCGGTGCCAAATACAGCCAGATGTAAACTGGCCCATGGCTTCTCTATTAGAATGTCTGTTATATATTCTACTGACCCTCCACCTGACACCACCTGACACCTGACTCTTCCATCCATATGTGGTTCAACCACAAACTGTTACCAACAACTTGAAGGCACACCACAATTGTATAGGATGTTTTTGCAGTAGCATAAAATTTTGATGTGAAAAAAAAGTACACCCTCTTTTAATTCTATGGTTTTACCAATTTGGACATACTAAAAATAAATTAGGTAACTACAACCGCAAATAAAAAAATAACTTATTTTTACCACTTCTGTAGGATTTAAGAGACTAGTTAGCAGCCAGGTGCTACTAATCAAATGCCCTTGATTAATTGATCATTTGTGACCATCGCTATAAAAGCCATTCCTGAGCATTCAGGTGTGTGTTAACACAATGCCAAAGACATTAGCAATGATCTAAGAGAATCAGATGTTGCTGCTCATCAATCTGAGAAGGGTTATAAGTCCATTCCCAAACAATGTAAACTTAAAAGAACATGGCAGCATGAGTAAGGTTTGTAAAGCTGCATCCAAACAAACCACAAGAATTCTGGAACAATGTTCTTTGGACAGACAAAAACAAACAGAGATGATTGTCCCGAACATTTGTCAGTGCTACATTTGGAACCAAACACCTTAAATTAGCATAAACAGCTTGTACCAACTGTCAAGCATGGCAGTGGAAGGGAGATGTGTTTAGCAGTCACTGGGCCTAGGAATCTTGCAGTTATTGAGTTGGCCATGAAATTCTCTGTATTCCAAAGTATTCCAGAGTCAAATGATAGGCCATCTGTCCGACAGCTGAAACTTGGTCAAAAATGGGTCATGTAATAGGATAATGATCCCAAGCACACCAGAAAATCTACAAAAGAATGGCTTAAAAAACAAAAGAATCAAGATATTTTAGTGGCCCAGTCAAAGTCCAGACCTCAACCTGACTGAAATGCTTTGCAGGACTGTAAGAGAGCTGTACATAAAATAATGCCTGCAAACTTCAATAAACTGAAAAAACATTATAAAATAGAGTGAGACAAAATTTCTTCATGATAATGTGAGAGACATGATATGTGGTAGTCATATGAAACAAATTATGGTTGCTAGGGTGCACTCTTTTCAGACATGATTGTCTATTTTGGCTTGAGTTTTATAAAAATAATTAATGGCATGGTCCAATATGCAATGTGTTGATGTTCATCTGAGATTCTATTCCCATTCTATTTTATATCTTTTTTTTTATAATTTTATGTAATTTTATATGATATATGAAATTACACATTACATTGGTCTTTGGTATCAGTACATAGTAAAAAAAATCATCTGGTCCTTACCAGGTAAAAATAGGTAAATACAACCTTAAATGAACAACAAAACTGCCACAGACCCTGCTAAAGGGTGATCCTCAAGAGTCTGTCCTTGGCCCTGATGTGATGTAGTCCTTGCATATGACCTAGGGACACAGTAAACCTTTTACTTATTTATAGCACCACTATACTTAATCCCATTGAATGGAGGAATAAAGTAATGAGCCCTAAAGTTCTTTTGACCTGGGGAGAAAAAGCATGAAGCTTGGCAGATATCATTTTTAATCTATAATGACTTCTTTGTTCAATGATTCATCATTGCCAAGGTTGCTGTATTTATAGACTTATTGCCACAGTGTGACACTCAATATTAGACGATTCATACAACATCTGAAATACTGACACAAAAGAGGACCTGGGCAATCATAAAATGTTTCACTGTTATTAGCCAGGTTTCAAAATTCTATTTTTAATTCTGCTTATCCCTTTTAACATTTAAATTATGTTCAAGTAAATTGTATAATACATTTGCAATAATTGAGCAGCCTTTTTTTTGATCAGCTCTAGTTGTGGCTCCAGGGACCATTAAGCTCAGGGGCCTGTAGGGTCCAGCTGGTATGTGTAACGGCCTGACAGAGGAATAGAGGGTGAAATAAATGGCTTAAGTTGACTGCAGCCATGAAGGGGGCCACAGCACAGAGCAAAAAGGGCCATGACGCTGATGAATGTGGGGAAGGACACGGAGGCGACCTCTGGATGAAATGAAACCACTGGGATATAAAAGAGGGGGAGCAGGATATTAAAGAAGGAGGGAAGAGCCAGACAGACAGAGGAGGAGAAATGGATGGACAAATGGACACATAGATAAATGAAAATGGAGGAGAATATATAGTATATTGATAGATAGAAAAGAAACTTTGTAAATTGTAAAGGATGCTGGATGCTGCAGGTTATAAATGTTCCCCGTTCACAATTTCTGCTGCACATTTATTATTTAAACACAAATCAGCAAGTCTCTGTAGGTTAAAAACTAATTATTATTAAAGACAAAAAAAAAAAAAAGAAATCACTATCTTAAATCCCAGCAGTTGAATGCAGCATCAGCTGTGTATACTTCACCCATATGAAACATGTCAATAAGTAATTATCATGTAATTGATTCAAATCAGGTTAGACCCAAACCATCATAACTCATAACTTAATATTCTGAAGCTCTTCGTCCTCAATAATGCTCTATTGCTGTCGCAAGCAAGATGGCAGGAATAAACTCTTAACAATAAACTTTCAATTTCCATTCTTTCTAAGGGACTGGCTTGGCAAACAAGTACCTCTTCCAGAAACAATATTTGTAATATCCAAGATTTCCCCAGACAGATTCAATCACTAAATTGAATTACTTCCCCATTCTCTAAGATTCATCCCAGACCCCGTGTCACTCCTAACCTCTATTTTTGCAGCCATGTTGTGAATAATGTAGAAGAATGAGTCCTTTAAGTGGAGCGCCATCATATTTAGGAGACATTATATAGATCTGACTCAAAGGCATCCATGCTGGGCAAAAATCTTGACCTGAGATTTTACTAGTTGCAGTCATCATTCAGCATTTCTGTCAACTACAAATGACTTCTTTGGAGTTAGGATCTATTATAAGCATGTAGGACACCAGGAGAAATAAAGGGCATTGGTCAGTGGTGTTTTTCTGGGTGGAAATGTAAATGTTGCACTGGAGTTTTCATGTAGCTCTCAGATTGAACAGCAAATGTGTATCACATAAGTTTTATTATTTTAAGATAAAGTGAATATCATGGCATTTATCCTTTATTACTTTGAGTTAAAATGCATCCACTGTAAGCTTACCTGCAGTGGCAGAGGAGGTGTGACTGGAGAGGGTAGGCTGTGTGCTGGTGATTGGTTCTGCTTATGAGAAGGTGGGGATTGTGAAGGATGAACTGAACCGAGACTGGAGGAAGTACAAGAGGAGGCGTTGCCTGTCAAAGATCCAGTGACTGGTAACTTGATTGGAGGAGTCAGTGGATGATGGGATGGCAGCTGATTGAGAGGTTGGAGGTGTGCTGACCCACATTGTTGCTCTCGTTCACGTTCACGTTCACGTTCTCGCTGCTGCTCTCGCTCTCTCTGTTGCTCTCGCTCTCGTTCTCGCTGTTGCTCTCGCTCTCTGTGTTCCCGTTCTCGTTGCTGCTGCTGCTGCTGCTGCTGGTGGTGGTGCTGTTGTATTTGTTGGAGATGCTGAAGATGCTGGAGTTGGGAGTTGAGAGATGAGGTAGCTGCAGAAGAAAAATGGCATTAAGAGCTGATCATGACAGTGTTCATAAAAGTGCATGACATCGAAAACTATCATAAAGCTACCTATACAAAGTATTACAACTTTTATCAAGCAGATGTCATGTTTACATTTACTAATATATATTAAGTGCTATGGCATTTCCCAGGCTTAAATTATATTCAATTTAAATTCAACTATGTACAGTAGATTTCTTTAATTCTGATATTTTACTGTTTGATATTGGTCTTGGTTTCACAGGCAGAGTGAAAATTATTCAACTTACTGTTATTTATTGTAACTAGGCCACTTATACACTATACACTTCTGGTTAGATACTAACTGCATTTCATTGGGTCTGTACATGTACCTTGCACAATGACAATTAACTTGAATCGAATCGAATCGAATCGAATTAAGAAATAAGCTTAACAACTTCAGTAGATACTGTTTGTCTGTTTGTCATATAATTTTATGTAGATTTTTGTAAAGATCATCTTTAAATCTTATATAGATGCAATAGAACACTACCAACTATTAGATCCCTTCTAAAACTTTGTGAATCTATTTGAGTTCCATTCTATGGTATTGAAATTATTGAGCAAAAAATCTCTTCTAGAAGCCCCAGTTAAAGTGCAATACTTTGCCCCAGGCTATATAAAGATGTCTCCTTTGATGTGGGTGCATTTCTCCAGTTCCCTGATCTGAATGGCCCTTAGAGTTCATTTAGTGTAATTCATAGTGCTTCATATCTGTGGCTGATCTATTGCAGTTCTCACTAGACTCAGACTGGGGGCTTCATTTTTAGGCACACTGAGATTATTGCCATTTGGGCAGAAAATATCAATAGTGGATTTGTTTAATAGCATGAGACCAACTATCATACTTCTATCTAGCATTCACAAATGTTTTATATATATATATATTTATATTTTTATATATATATATATTTTATTTTATTTTTTTTTGATTTGCTGGAATATTTCAATTTGACAAATCACCCCAAATGGTATGAACTACAATAGATAGACGCGGGAGATATAGATGCAGCAAAATTCATTTGTCAGCAGCAGACACACCAGCAGCCATAATTAATTGATGTACTTCAATTATTAAAAGCAGGATTTTTTTCCTCTTGAAGAGAACTGGGAAAATACATTACGGCTGGCACGTCTTTGATTAGAGTGGCTATTTGTGCTTAAGAACCCAACAGGAATGCATTTGATCCTCTTTTCTAATCCAAGAAGCAAGGAAATCAGAGAAGAAGAACAAAAAAGTGTCTCTCGACCAGTAAACAGGCCACTTTTTATATTTCTTCTATCTGCTGACACGTTGACACCACTCTCACACCCTGCCATGAATTATATATGGCATCTGCACCCGCAAAAAAAAGTCAAGAGTCCAATTCATGCTTGAAATGTTGGGGCAAGTTGTCTTGCAGGCCTTGACAGAGCAAAGTATATGTGGCGCTCTCACAACTCAGAAGCAGTCGGAACGAAACTACTAGTGGAAAAGGAGAGCAAAGAACAGAAGGCTGCAAGGGAGGAGGGGGGAAAAAAGTGAATTTAAGAAGAAGGCTGAAAAAAAAAAAACAGATTTCTGTCAGAAAATTATCGCAACCTGAGGAAAGATCAAAAGCAAAAGCAGGCCCTTCTCCCGACTCCACTGACGGGTCCAGAAAAAGAGATGGAACAACAAAAGGAGTGTGAAGAGAAGAAAAACAAATAGAGAGAGGCAGACAGTGAAAGCACTGAAGAAACCCCCATGTGGCCCTATTATGTGGGCACCACTGCAGGTAACAGAATGTCTTAACGGCAGTGCTTTATAAATGCTGTCATCTTGTTAAGGAGAGCCACTGACCTTCCACTCTCCTTAAAAGACTAGAGCAAATTCTTCAGGTCTTCTCTAATCACAGAGAGCAACAGAGCTAATTGTCAGGGTGGATTGTGCACTGCAGGCTCTAAAGGCATAATTAAAAATAGAAGACTGTTCAGAATAAAACACTTAGATATGATTATATTCAAGCTAATTCTTTTTTGAAATCTGTCATAAAGGATGGAAAATATGGAAACTAATTTTATATTATAAAAATGTATTACATTAGATTCTTGAATTATTGCAAACAGATGTAGGAGTTCATTCTTCATCTCCTGCTTAATTTTTAATCCAACAGACTACTGAATTCCCCTAAGTTTTTGTGTGTTGTGACTTTATCGATTAAGCAATGTGATGTAAAAAGTAGTTAACACACAGAAACATAAAACATAATACCGGAAGTTCGATTGACTCACATTGCTTACAAAATAAATCTATTTCTCTTAATTTCCTGTAAGTATCAAAACTTCATTAATGCACTTCTGAACTTAATATGGAATATTATAGCACTAATTCAGTAAACATTTAAGCCTGAGCCTATCCCAGGAACACCATTGATGGTATGCTAGTTAACCACAGGTCACCTTGCAAATACATTTACACTCTAAACTACAGTTGAATCTGATGGCTTGGTATTAAAGTATAAACTTATAGAGTTTATAAACTTATAGAGGACAAATTTATATATAAACCTATAGGGGTATACACTTATAGAGACACATTTCTACATTTATATCAAATATTTGTATTTAAATTGTTTCTGTAAACAATAAAAAATATATAGGAAATACTGGTAAATATGCTACACAAATAGCATTTAAATAAACTTAATTAAATTGCTTTACTGTAAACCAACCGTGAAATTCAAGACTTCCATTATAACTATAGGCACCCTTTTAAAGAATAGGGAAAAAAACATTGTATGATAAGAGCAATATGTAAAATTCAATTTTTATGTTTTCTCCTTCTTTTTTTTCTGAGGAACTGAAAAAAGGCTACCATGTTTTCCTCTTTTATCCACCATTTATGTTCTTGTTGGACTGTTTCTAATCTAGCATTTCTTTTTAACTTACTTTCACCCTAGAGCCATGAGAAAGGAGACAAGAAGACAAACCCACCAGATGAGATCACAGGATTTCCACTATTAAACAGAACCTTGTTTGGCTGACCTCTGTGCCCAAGCATAGTGTGTGTGTGTGTGTGTGTGTGTGTGTGTGTGTGTGTGTGTGTGTGTGTGTGTGTGTGTGTGTGTTGTTCCCCATCCGTTCTGAAGGCTCTTGTCTCAAAGCTGCCACTGAAAAAAATTCACTTGTTTTGTGTTCGAGTGTTGTCAGAATCTGTGTGTGTGTGTGTGTGTGTGTGTGTGTGTGTGTGTGTGTGAGAGAGAGAGAGAGAGAGAGTGGCTGATTGTCAGGGGTGAACAGAGAGGTCACTATAAGCAGGATGGATAGTATGTGCTGCTATTTTTGCTCCTTATAGAAGGAGAGGTGTAACTACTTTTCCCATTACTCCACAGCACCTGTGTGTCCAAACACCATTTACACATCAGGGCCAGATTTTTAATGTGTGTGTGTGTGTGTGTGTGTGTGTGTGTGTGTGTGTGCTACATCACATCCACACTGCTTACCCCAGGGGCTCAGACAGTACTAAAAAGGTCCAGATACAGCGATTTGGATAGGGATCAGACAGCACTAAATGATAGGCAGCCTAAGTGGTCCAGAGGGTTCAGGGGACTAGAGAAAGCCTGTTGGGATCAGGACACAGAGCTGGTGCTACGAGTTACACGACATATCACCTATATCAGTATTCTCATCCCTAGAGGGGGATTTAGATGGGGTTTTAAGTGTATTCAGGGAGGATAAGGTGGAAAAGTAGTTGAAAAGTGTATGTAAAGCTATGTATGTAATAATAAAAAATAGTTTTTTAAAGGAAATGACTCTTCTAAGGCCAGTACATCAATATCCCAAAAAAGACAGTATAGTTTCCCATATTTCTATAATATACTGGTTATTAGTTTATGTGTAATTCATTTTAATAATCTGCTTTGCAATCTAATATAATTTTGTATTCCAAATTTTTGTATAAGTTTGTTTGGGGACTCCAATCCACAAAGATGGAAGTTTTTAATTCTCAATCTCATACAGGAGCATGTGATGATGGTGTTTTTAAAACCTGTGAAATGATGATGCACTTCTGATTGTGTGATGGTTTAATATGATCAGGCCCTAATAAGGTTTTATAGCAAACCTTTATAGCAAATTGATTAATACAAATTTTGATTGTCAATTTGTTTAATTAAAAATAAAGAAGCTGAATTTGTCTTAATTTACTAATCCTATAAATAATGTTGATAAACCTTTCTTCGATGTCTTTTAAAGTAACTAGAAGGCCTCAGGCTGGAATTAAACGGTCTCACACCCCTGACACCTCTTGTAATTCAAATATTTCTTCAGCCCTCGTAAATTCTTCTCTTCTCTCAGAGGTCAACTCTTTATACTCTCGAATGCCCCCTGCCTCAGTTTTCCTTGCCCAACACCACTGAGGTCTCTCTTGTGCCCCTGCTCCATCCATTGAGTGTGTGGCAGCGGGTAAAGAGCCTCATGCAAAATTTATGCTCACCCGGCAGTTTCAGTGGGCGGAAAAATCAATAGAGGTAGGCACTGATGCGTCGGAGAGACAGTGTGCCGGTTGACAGACAGTAAAAGCCTTAGGGGTGTGTGTATTTGTGTGTGTACGTATCTGTGTGAGCATGTGGGGAGGGACAGGGGTCTGCATTTGCCGATCCAGAGATGGACCACAGCCTTCGCGCTCTGTCTTCCTTGTATCAGAGGGATTATTGCGCTAGGTTCAGAGCCTACCTGAAAAGCACAGAAAGCGCTTTAAATGGAGCACACAGTGTTTCTGTCGAAAAAAATATGTTTAAAAAAACCATCTTGCATTTTTTTTTTTTGTGAGTGATCGTTATTCTGCATCACTGCGGTAGATGAGTGCAAACTTACAGTCATGTTGAAATGAAAAGAAGAACTTATTTGTTGTGCAAAACAAATCTGGGTGAGTAAAAACAAGCCGGATTTCAGCCGGATAAATGCCAAACAATGGGATTTTTTTTCCCCTCTCCCTCCACTTTAATTATTCCCTTTGCTTTCTTGTAAATCTGTTCACACTTACCCAGAAGCGATTGGATAAGGACAGGAGGGTGATACGAGTTGAAAGAATTTAAAAGAGGAGAAAATGAGAGAGGCATCATGCCCACAAGTCGTGCAGTGTTACTGATTACCAATGCACATGCTGACATGTCACTGCCTGTGATGTTAAATGCTCTTTAAAATCAGTCCAGTAAAGGCAAAAGCAGAAGCGGTGTGAAAAAAAAATGCTGATATAAAACACATATGATCAAGAAGTAGATCAGATACATATTCAACAAACTGTATATTGTCAGTCTTTCTGATATGTACTCAGCTGCAGTTGTTTTTGTGGGATTTTTTTGGGGTTTTTTTGCAAAAAGTGAGGTAGATTGTACTTGAAAAAAAAAAAAAGTCTCTGAATAGAAACGCAATGTGGTTTCTGTTTCTCTCCACGCAGCATTTAATAGAAGCTCAGCTCTTCTGTGAAGTAGCAGCCCGATTTTTGTCGGTTTAGTGGTTTCTCTCTCTGCATGGCCTATAAGGCACATGAGCGATGTATGATGAATGAAGTGCTGCTGCTTATGCGCTTATCATGCTCGGTGAGCAGCAACAGGTTCAGCCGAGGTAAATGAAATTTCTCTCCAGCACAATATATCATCAGAGCAAATGTATGTATGCACCCCAAACTTACACAAGCAACCTGAGCCAAATGGTGACAGAGTGTGTGATGGGTAAGGGAAATGAAGGAAAAGGAGGTAATGGGTATGCAGAGGTGGTGCTTGGGGTGAGATGCAGCGAGAGCTGTGGTAGCAGAGTGTATTTTAATATGAAGTGGTGTTTCCTCTACTTTACTTTTTAAAGAGGTAGTGGAAGTAAATTGAATGTCTGTATGTTCAGTGGATAATTTAACACAGGTGGTTTGTTTGGAGAAGATAAATCATAAAAATCACAACACTGGCTAGAGGCAAATGTGGGCTAATCTAGTACTGACACACAGAACAACAAGAGGTGTCCGGATTGTTGCAGTATTTTCTCTAAGATAATTTATTATAATTTAATTCAGTTTAATTCAACTTAATTTGTCTATTGCTTTCAACAAAAGAGGTTGTAAAAACGCAGATCCTTAGCAAGAGGTGAGATTGTCCAGAAGAATTTTCCAGATATTAAGCCCGAAGTCTCATATATATAAATCACTACCCATCGACAGTTGTGCTGTAAAGTCAAACCGAATTAACTGTGTCCAGATCTGTCAAAGTGCTCGCTTTATAACAAATTAAAGATCAGCAGGGCAGATAAATCAAGTCGTTTATTAGAGTTACAGAAGAAATATGGCTTGAGAGAGCCAAATGTTAGCTGTAGTGTAAGTGTAAAGAAAAGGAAAAATTGTCAGGCGAGCGTAACATAAACTCCCTAATGACATGGGGGTGGGGGAGCGGTGGTTCAGGGGGGGAAACAGGAGGAAAAAGGGAAAGGGAAGGTGAGAAGTTGCATGTTTGAGGGCAGAAGACACACTTAAGCTATCTCTCTGTCTCGCCTTCGCTCTCGACTTTCTTAGCAGTTCAGAGGCATATGTAAGACTTGGGCTGTATTAGATATCTGTGGTCTACTTATGTGCTACTTGATCCAGCTGCTATGTGCCTATACCAAGGACCCCCTTGGGACCATTACACTCTCCAGTCCTTCCTCTGAGACCTCTTTCAGCCCTCTTTAACACTTAACACAAGCTCCCCCTGAACCCAAAGCACTGCCACCCCACCTTCCGTAGAAAGCATGGCTATTAATTAAGGTAATGAGGACTTGAACCAGCAATTAGAAACCGCAGACAGCTTTTAGTCACTGTTTTTTCTCCTTCCAAAGGGGACTTGGTTTCAGCACCATCTGCTGAGTTTAAACTCACCACAAGGTCTTGTGTTTCGGGGAGAAGAGGAACACGTTATCTGAGATTCAGACCTTCACGTGACCCCAGGGTTCGATTTTTGGAACATCTCAGATTTTGAGTTTTCATCTCTTTTTTCTGCCTCCCTTTGATATGAAATGACAAATAAAAGCAGCATTGTATGTCAGAGAGCTCTTGTGACTGAATGTGGAAGTGATCCATTTCTGAGGAGTGATCCCGGTTAAAATATATTGCAGCACTTTAAGGTCTATCGATTTGTTATTATGGCTGAATGTATTTGAATAGAGAAGCCGGGGCTGCCTGTATGTGTATTGAAAAACAGTTTGATTTGTATTGATAGGCTGATTCTTAAGATATTGATTAGATGTTGAGGTTATAATGACATGGCTGGATTTGTGTAACATTTGTATTGATTCTTGGGTAAGTGGGCATTGATAAGCTGCTAGGTTACTATTGATTGCTGTTGACATTCAAGACATAGTGCACTATACCACTATAACACAAAAATGTTTTTTTTCTCCCTTCTTTTCAAATATAAGTGTCCAAAAATGGAAAAGTGTATTTCCTTACAACATTGCCAATGAGCTATAATACAGGGGTAAAAAAAAAAAGCTATGCTCCTACAGGACAGACCTTTTAAACTTCACATTTTCCAAGCGATTGAACTAAAAGGCAGGCTTAGCCCATCAGAAGCTCTTTTTCTGCACCTCACCCTATATTTTAGCAACTTTTCCATCTATCAAAGAGAGCTTTCATGCTCTTCTAACACAAAATGGCATACCTTTGCCTTCACGTTCACACAAAAGGTACATATTTGTGTCAATAGGGGTGTTAGAAATCTCTACCACTTTCTCTAAAAGCTTCAACAAAAAGCTTGAAGCTTCAGTTCTCATAGTCAGAGTACCAAGTAATATGTTATATTATTCACACACACACACACACACACACACACACACACACACACACACACACACACACACACACACACACACACAATCACATGCACATACAGAAACACACAAAAGGAGTGACATATTGTCACTCCAGTGACAGAACACAATTGTCGTCGCAGTACGATAACCCCTTTTTTCATTGCAGTTCACTTCCATGAAATTACCATTAGCATTACGACTCATGCAGAACTGAGATAAATGTAAAAACGTCACCCAATTCAACCAAAGAAGAATGCCAGTTTCCCCAGATTACCATCTCTCTCCCTCTCTCTTTCTCTTTCTCAATGCTGCCAAGTGTAGTATTTCATTTACAACATTTCGTTGGTTTTTCTTCTCTCACTGACCATGTAAATCACTAATCAATTTCCATTTCCAAGGCCTGATGATGGGTTGTCACTGAACGCTTATGAATCGCCACATAGCAGCCAAGCACAAGACCTTTAATAATGGAGAGGTGAACATCTCAGAGGAGAACGAAAAAAGAGTCAGGGAGAGTACATGAAAAAAGGACTACACTTGAATAAGTCTATGAAATTGTAGCTGATAGTTTAAGTGGCCCAAAACTCCTTATTAAATCAAACCAAATTAAAAGGTTTTTGTAGTATATTATTTTACAGGATTGTAAAAGACTTTAAATGGCAATGTTAATGAGATTTTTCTGCAAATTTTTATCTTTCATATCTTTCATTTCCTGCCTTTATTGTTTTTCTTACTTCCAAAATTACTATAAGCATCTACTTCTTTATCTGTTTGCTAGTATTTGCATCGCTATTTGTGCAGTAGTTGTATGTGTATAGCAGGAGCATCAATTATGAAGATTTAAATAAAATGCATTTTTTTAATTGACACAAATCAAAACAAAACTGTAATGCTTGTTTAGTTGTTCAGTAAGATTTTAATTCAATAAAGAACAATAAACACAATTTATGTTTTATTTTTTATATAGAGCAGTGGCTCTACTGGGAAATGACATTAAGATGTAAATCTTTATGTTAAATGAGTCTCATATTCATATTTGAGTTTGTATCTCTTTGAAACACCATTTTCAAAAAAATTATTAATGTATTCAAATTTGGTTACATTTCAACTACTTCAATACCTTCAATATTAACTACTTTTGGATCTGAGCACACTTCTGTATCCCTGATTCATTTTGGTTGAGCAGGATTCTTTTTCTACATTCTGCCTCATCATCATCATCATCGTCATCATCATCGTCATCATCATCATCATCATCATCATCATCATCATCAATATCATCCCATGCCTGTGTTAAGTCTTCGTCCATCTCTGCCTGCACACTCTGACTCCAGCTCTCCCTCTCTTATTTAAATATCTGAGTGAGCGCAGGCAGGCAGCAAAAATTCAGGAGCCCACACCATGCCAGAGAAAGTGCGCACTGAGCGATTTGTTTAATTTAATGCCAGTGTTGAGGAGCTTAAGTCATTTCAGGCCTTTCTGCACCACTTCCCCATCAGAGACAAACGTCAAACGGCTGCAACCTTTTAAAAAAAAAAACCTTTATTGGGTCTCTTCAATTATTTGGAGACTGATGCTATTACCATAAAATATACAGTACATAGCAAACACGGCTGAGGATGTTGAATGCAAGAAGAAGAAAGAAAGAAATGGCAGACCTTGTCAAGAATAACAGAAGTATCTGGTTTAAACTTGTGTTCCTGACCTGGTGTTTCTGCACCGCATGCTTGTGTCTCTGTGCTTTGCTATACAAGCAGCAAGACAAAGAGGCCGGCTCAATTGAAACAGACAAAGCCATATCCGATTATCATTATTATTGTCTATTTCAATCTGGCCTTGCTCTCTCGTATGCGCACTGTGGCGGTTTCTTCTTTTCAGCGTTTAGACAGAGTGACAATGCCACCAGTCACATTTAAAACGAACAGCATGTGGCAGACCAGGCGGCTGCTGAGTTCGCTTCAAGACCACAAATGCCACAAATACGCCAAACAGAAGCAGCAGGATTTTAGCAGACACTCGAAGGACTTTCATTGCCTTTAGCGTTTCAGCTTTAAGAGGAGTGAGGATGTAATCTTCTTCTGATCTGTCTCCTGTTTTATAATAAACAGACTCGTGCTCAGAAAGCACACAATCCTATACTGTAATCATAAAGCAATAACTGTTTGGAGAATGATCTGGAAAATAAATTGTATGTAAAATGTATCCATGTTGTTTCTTTCCATTGTCCTTTCATGTGTATTCTTTGACATCATGCGCTCTATAGGTTTATGTATTTCCACACCATAGCGTGTCTGTGTGTACATTACAATTTGTGTTATTTTTTGTTTCTAACCCACTGTCATATGCAGTCACCTGGCAGCACACTTGCAAGCTGCTTATTCAAGTCAGACAATATTCAGAGGGGGGAAAAAAGGCAAGAGAACAGGATGGAGGAGGAACCCGAGCGATATCAGAGGTGTATGGGAGATGAAAAGCTTAATTTCTGCCGGGACTGCCTCGGAGAGCGAGCGCCAGCGCAACCCTCCCTGTCTCCGACGCCACCTCTCACTCTCAATTATTTGGCTCCTGTCACAACAAATCAATCAAATTACTCCAGCAAGCCTGTGTGCAGGTGCTGCTAGCACATCGCCAGTTGCATTAGCTTTGAAATGTATGAGAGCTCTAGCAATTTTATCACTCTTATTTATTTAATGCGACTTGCTCCCCTGCGAGTCATCTTACAACTGCTGCAAAGTTAAATCATTAAAGGACATTACAGAAGGCTGACTGTGGGGAGCACTTTAAATTAAACACAGAGAAAGACAGAGTGTGTGAGGAAGAGAGAGAGAGAGAGAGAGAGAGAGAGAGAGAGAGAGAGAGAGAGAGAGAGAGAGAGACTTTTTTTTGCACCAGTATCATGTTGAAAAAGAGAGAGCTTTACATTTGAATACTGAGGATGAACAACAGAATAAGCTTTGGTACAGTTCATTTCTGAGACATTGAGAAACCTCAATTAAAATGAACTCCTATCATTTTGACCTCTTTTAGGAATTTTTGAGAATCCAAAAACACATGGTTAGTATATAATGCACACACCTGGGCTTGATCCATAACTGTGTCCTGTCTTAACTGTAAGTTGAATAAAACCACCAACAAAATATTCTTTATCCTGATCAGGGCCATAGTAAACCTGGAGCCTGTCCCAGAAACACTGCATGTGAGACAGGAATACACCCTCTATGGGATATCAGTCCATCAAATACAGCAAAATATATATATATCAAAGCAGTGTTGACTGACTGAGAATTTTGCCTTTATAAGGACTTACAGACATAAAAGATAAATTGAATAAAAAAAAAATAAACTAATTTTCTGCAGTGCCTGTCCCCTAAAATATCAAACCATATATCTTCTCTGCTTTACTGCTGCTCCGCATCGTCTGACAAACTCTAATTATCAACCTTGCTGTCATCTACTTAGTGTTAACTTTACAAATCCTAGAGGTTCAAGTTTCTTTTAAAACTAAAATAAGCTTGTTTGAAATGTTGAGGTCCCTGATCTGCCTGTTTTCTTATCCAGTTATGCATCTTCATCTGAAGCCACCCAGCTCTTTTGACAGAAGACGCCATTCCAGAGGGAGCGAGAAGCTGTTCTCTTAGTGTAGTGATTAGAGCCAACACGACTCCTCATTAGCCTACATGAGCTGAGAGACGCAGGCAATTACCCCCCGCACCCCTGAGTGCCGTTTTATGTTTCCTACGGAGAACGCACTTATGCGCGCACACACACACACACACACACACACACACACACACACACAATGTAGCCCTCCATTCAACCCCCTCTCTGCACGGTACACTGCAAGCTCTGATGCATCTGTGACCAGGCAGCTTACAATATGAATATGAAAGAGTCTGACTCTACATTTGTTCTGCATTAACTCAGAGAGATACTGACAAGCGGGGAGGCTGATGTTTCATTTGCTGCACATGTCTGTGGGGAACAGACTGGAGCACTACATTAGTGTTTCCAAAAACACTTGAATTGGTCATGAAAAGAAAGTTATTTATGATCTAAGGTTGAATTCATTCTGTCTCGTAAAATTAGGCTAGCTGAACAACAGAACGAAAATCAACACGGATGCTGTTTTCATAGGGACCTGAAGTTTGCTTTAATTGGTTGTGCTAGAATACAGAAAATGGAGGACAAATTGAATAAAAGTTGAAATGTTTCAGACGATATAATTAAATTTGACAGTCAAAGAAATGAAAACATGAGACACTGCGACAATAGTCTTCTATAACATTTCATTCTGGCTTTGTTTATCCTACAACAGTTTACTCTTTTACACTAAATCCAACTGATTTTATTTTTATAGAATGCCAGCATTGTTCTGTCATTGCTGGTGTCTCTAATAAAATCCCTAGAGGTAATTACAATGACATATTTGGTTCCATCTTTTTCTTTAACACATCTGTTAAACAAAAGTTTACCTACATTATCAATCAGAAACTAAAGAAAAGGTAAAGTAAAGGTGCTTTATACTTGTCACGTGTATATTAAAACACAGTGAAATTCTAACTTCTCATATCACAACTATGTTAGGAAGCTGTGGTCAAAGCACAGGGTCAGCCATGATACAGAATGTTAGGGGCCTTGCTTAAGGACCCACAAGTGGCATCTTAGTGATGCTTGGGCTTGAATTACCCACCTTGCGACCAGTAACCCAGAGCCATTACCACTGAACTACCACTTCCCATTTAAAGATATAATAGCTTCATTAAAAGTATCATCACTAATTATTGCTAATTATCAGCACTAATAATTCACAATGCTTCTCAAAAACACTACAAGCTAACTTATCTTTTTTATTAATATTAGATGCACATTACAGTACCTATCATTGTCCAAAATTACCTTCAATTTAAACTTAACCAGCTTCACTGTCTCAAGGTGACAGAATAATTATTTAATACTCTGTAATAACAATTAGAGAAATATTCTCATCTAAAATTATTTTTTGCTGCATCAAGTATAATTTTTTTTTTTTAGCTTCACTGTATGTTTACAATCTATTTATTCTCTTTGTGCTAACTCTTATCATTAGTTAGAGTAATCTGTACCAGGATGTGCTGACCTGAAGATATCACAACAAAATATATATATATATATATATATA
>MU551707.1:3188986-3208790 GCA_024362625.1 Silurus asotus
CTGAACAAAACCCAGAAACAATTCACCTGTATTCTTTTTTTTTATCTTGTTATAGGACATTTGTGCTAAGGTACGATTCTGTGCATTCTTGCCAAAATATAGTTGTACTTTATTAGCAGCAGACATTGTAATCTTGTACAAATGGAGATAACAGTCAGAACAGGCCTGCTGGTATACAAGAAGAGCCCATGACTGGGCCAAATGACACTAAGGCACCAGAGACAATGCTAAAAGACAAGAAAGTGTAATTCTGAGGTCAAAAAAATCTGTATCAGATCTGTGACATGTTTGATGTTAAAACAGAGTGGGGTGGGGTCAATCTGATCTGCAGAAAACCTAGCACAAATATGTTCAAGATTAAAGGTTTCTAAGGCTTGTGAGTGGATTAATGCAATTCTGTGTAAGTCCCAGCTCAGACTGCAGAAAGACAAAGTAGACCATCTCAAATGTGAAAAGGAGACTTTTAAATCCACTGTGAAATCTGCCCGAGAACAGCTGAAGGAGGAGAGAGCAAGCCTGGCCTAACTGAAACAATGCTTCAGGAAAGTACTAATATGACTAAAAGTGTTGCTTTCACACAGGTTCAGCTCTGTCTCTAACCTTTCAGAGATCTCCTGGCAATAGAAAAGAAATTCAAAACAAACGACTTAGAGGTGAGATTTCTAAAAGCAAGTCAGACATCATCAAGGAAAATGGAATCCTGAAAAGTGTGCTCTGTCAAGAATGGGGAGATCAACATGAGCCTCTGGGCTATTATTCAGCACGGGTGAATCCAGTAACCCTAAAATGGGGGCCAGGTTTAAGACCCGTCCAAGCTACTTACCCGGTGGTTCAGCAAATACTTCCTAACATAATAGACCAAAAAATTTTACATTAAATGTCTATATGCCTCCTAAACATTCCTGACTCAATCATTTACAGGATTGCATTCACAAGAAATGTAGTAATCAATGTTCATATAACAAAAGAGTTACTACATTGTGCCAATTTAGGCATCAGGTATATGGTTAGAATCCTATGCAAATAGTTTAGTACTCATAATTACATAAATGTTGTCTTTTAGTCTTTTTCTGTCTGTTCTGAAAAAGCACCAGAAAACCCTCAAGGGCAAAACTGCTTGGGTGTGCAAAGAAAGTGTATTGATAGGGATTTCCTTATTAGGGCTCAGACAGGCAGTATCTGCTTTCCATCCACTTTGGCTTGTCTTTGCCAGCTCTGCAAAATGCAGCATTAAAATGTCTTCATACTTTCACCAGCTGGCTATAGTACAAAGGATGGTCCAACTATGGAATTTTTTATGTTCATATCCACCTTTCAAATTTCAACACACAAACAGTCTATAATAAATTGCTAATGATTTATATGAGAGTAAATATGAGGGCTTATAATGGTAAATTGCCAGGGAATTTTTAAATGTAGGTTTCAGATGAATGTTTTAAAAACAAAATGCTCAGGTGCTGTGGTTAAAAACGAAGAAAATCATAAATAGCAAAGAAAGTAAGTCCTAGATTATCACTGGAAACAGTCTATTAGATCTGTATAGGAATAATGGATCAAATAAGATGGTAGTGGAGATACAGCTACTAGATACTTATTGTGCCATATGCAAATAGTGCTATAGCTACATTTACATTTATGCATTTGGTAGACATCCTTATACAGAGTAAATTATCAGATTTCTACAACAGGGGAGGATTAAAGCCTTACTCAAAGCCTCAGCAGAAGCTACTTGGTGATGCTGGGATTTGAAATCACAACCTTCCGAGCCAACATCTAATATCTTTATCACTGAACTGCTGCCGCCCTATATTAAACATAAGCTTATCTATATGAGAAAACCCTCAGATTAGGGTTTTATTAGAGAATTATTAAACACGTTTTCTTTCTTTCATACTCTATTTGTTTAGGGAAAATAAATATCCACATGATTGCAAATTCATATTTTAACATTTTAACATTAGTAACTGATTATCTCTTTACATATCACATTATTTATCATTTTATAAATCTCTAAATGAGGTTTAAGATATTAGGTCCTTATTTGAGGTATTGTGTATTACTATTAAAATATGATTGATTTGATTTACCAACTTGCTGTTCCAAAATATGGTATTATTACCACTTAATATTTCACCTGTTATCCTATTATTTCAAATGAGCAGCTCAGAATTTCTAGTTAGCAGCTTTATTTCAAAACATTATGTACAGTGCCTGTCAAAGTTTGGAAGCACATAGTCTTTTATAGCTTTTTGAGACACATGCATGTTCCCTTTTTTTATATGCAACGAAAAGGCAAAAACACAAGAATTGTACAGTGAATAAAAAAAATGAAAGATGAGTCCGAATGTGACATATTTGGCTTTAACAAAAAAAAACATGTCTGTCACCAGGCTGCCACACACCCACAGTCAAACAAGGAGGTGGAAGCTGGTTCAGGGTTTTTAGGGTTGGACACTAGTTTTAGGTTAAATAAATACTGACCAGTGATTAAAAATATAAATAAATAAATAAATAAATAAATAAATAAGAGGCGGAATTAAAACCTTTAACACATTTATTAACATCCTTTCTTTACTCAGATATAAAAAAAAAAATTTTTATTTAAAAAAAAATATTTTTATTTAAAAATAATAAATTTTATTTATGCATTAATTAAACTCCAGCGACAAATGTTGATTAAAGTATTAAAAACTAAATGTTTAAGGTACATTAAGAACAGATAAAAATGTGTGATTAAGTTGCGTTTACTCATGACAATCATGCAAATAATCGCGATTTCATATTTTAATTGATATATATATCAATCATACTTACTAATGTAATATTACCTTGTTTGTTAAATATAACCAAAAGGATTTTGCAATGTGTCTCTCAAAAATAATGCATTTCCAAACCTTTGAAATACAGAATTATGCTTAAACATAATTTACATAGGAAAAGGACATAGGACATTTTTTAATGCTCTGAGGTATAAAAAATCTATCAATCATTTAATAAGAAAAAGAGCCCTGTTTTTTTATCTTGAGGTCACTACATTTGGTGAATTTGATGAATTTAAGGAAAAAAAAAAAACAGTAATGTCAAACCAACATAAATAGTTAATAATTATTTGAGGCAGAGATGCTAAAAGGTTATAACTCAGCGTATTAGACTCCACTTTGCCTTCTATTTCAGAAGCTTCTAAAAAAGTTAAACAGGTTACATGGCATATAATCATGACTGTGGAAACTCTGGGTACATTTAGAAATTCTTCTGCCTGCATGAGTGTTTATTAAAAGCTCAGATGCTGGGTTGCCTGTTGTTATTTATGCATGTTTGTGTCCATTAGATACATCTTTTACTCCATCTGAGCTCTTCAGCTATCTGTCTATCCATCAGTCCATCTGTCACTAGCCTCTCTTTTGGGCATTTTTGTCTCCTACGAGTGCATTATTTTAATCTTCAGCCTCTTGAAAAGGGGAAAAATGGGGCTAAGAGATGTGTTATTTTACATGCACTCACTGTATAACGTGGCTTTTTTAGTCAGGTATTAGTAAAGGAGTTTCATTTAAGATTTATGACTAATGGTTTCCCTCCTCCATCTAATGGTATAAAAGAGACAATGTTTTAAACATTAAAATGAAAACCATTTACAACTATGATCAAAAGAAAACACTTGCACATTAAAGTTTAAAAGAGGGGGGGTGAAGGATGGAGAGAAAGACGGAGAAGAAGAGAGGACAGGAGGTTGCATCTACAGAGAGGAAAAAAAAAAATGTCGAAGTGCTTTTTGTACTGAGATGCAAAATGCTGACCTGTAATGTATATAACTGGCTGGTTTATTCCAGTGTTTCAATTTTCCACCTCTTTCCTTACACAACTGTGTTTTATACAGTCATAAATGTTCTGTACAGAACAGCGAGATTCCTTTCACATACACTTTGAGAAACCAGATTAGATCTTACATACCAGTAAGACTAGACATTAAATCCCATTCGAACAGCAGCTTTGAACTGTGTGTGCATACACTCCATAGGGAAAAAATATACCCAGTGACTGTCCATTTGTCCCAGTTGGTTATAGTTCTATGTACTGTAGAACCCTACAAGAGAGCAATTCTTATACGGTATGTACTCCAAATAGAACTCTGTAAGGAAAACCTTTTATATTATTATTTTATTATTATCTACAAATTGATCTTCAAACTTAGTGATATTTCTTACCAGATTTTGGTTAGACTTTTAAAACCAAACCCTTTCCATCATCTTCTCGTGGATAGTGCACTACAGACCAGAAATAAATGATTCCATTTAAAGCTCTTCAGTTTTTTCCTTTGGGGAAAACCTTACAAGTTCTTTGTGGAACCAAACAATAGAGGGACAATAGAGGGGATTCTTAAAAAAAAAAAATGTTTCAAGCAGAACCCAGAAAGATAAAACCATAAATCATGACTGGATCTTAAATCTGGTTATTATACAATACAGTATAGAGTACTGTACTTTTTGTTGGCGTGTATAAGGAAATTAATTCGTACACATCATATATGAATAGAGAGTATATATTCTAAAAAGTATATATACATAGTTGGATGGGATCTGCATGATAAACTTTGTGTATATGTACATGGGCATCAAGCTTTATGATTGTACCATTGCTCTTGGCAAGTCTGGGTAAAGATTCCAGGTGAGGTGTAGAGTAAACTCCTACCTTGCAGGTTCTGGAGAGGGAGAGTCATGATGCCCCCAGCGGCTGCAGCAGCCACCAGTCCCTGTATATTGGCTGCTGTGGGCAAAGAGAGAACCAGGCCCTGCTGTCCACCCAGGTGCCCACCTGCATTAAAGGGGATGAGGATCGGCTGGTTCAGATTTGGTGCACCTCCCGACATCACACCACTCATAGCTGAGGCCAGTTGCTGTGCCACCAGGAGAGACTGAAATAACATTAGGAATCAATTAATAAATAAGCAGCATATATTTAATATAAATATAATGCATATCTAACCTTAAAAAAAAATAATAAAGTATAAAATACAATAAATAGTGTTTTAAAACAATGATCAATAACAGCAATGAACTTTCATTGCTTTCTATGTATCCTCCTTATACATGCTTGGCAGGAGCAAATCATTTCTTTGAGGTTGTCAGTCCTTGGAAAGTCTTTAGTGAAACAAAATCTTTGCAATGTAATAAAAGATTTCTAGAATTTTTAAAAGAGAAACAAATTAATGATTTGTATTTTTTTCAGCTATGTATTTGCACTTTCATATAACAAACATATTTTATCTTCTTGTATATTAATTTGCCATTACCCAAGAAGAAAGTCCAGAAATACTCCACAAACTTTGCAAAATAAATCATTCCCAAAAAGTCACTGATTATGCTCAGTCACTGGAGTTTTGGGAAAGGAATGTTGTCCCAAAAATGTCAGATACATGTCATCTTTGTCATATTTTTCATTTCATAATGTTTTCAATTGGTGTAAGGAGCAGACAGGCTAGTTCAGGAGCTGGACTATACTACTACAAAGCAATGCTATTAAAAAACCATTTATTTATTTTAGTAATTCAATACAAAAAGTGAAACGTGTATCTTATATAGATTCATCACACACAGACTGATTATATTTCAAGTGTTTATTTCTTTTCATTTTGATGATTATGGCTTACAGCTATGTGTTAAAAAAATGTGGTAGAAAAAGGTGAAACAAAGCTCATTCAAGAATTTGGGAAGATTCACAGAGTGGACTGCAGCTGAAGTCAGTGCTTCAGGAGCCACCACACACAGACGTATCCATGGACTACAACTGACGCAGTAAATGAGCAGTACAGATTTACTGTATTATTCTCTAAACAGTTGGCAACAAAAGTGAGAACATGTCAAAACTGTGTCTAAAGTGTCAATATCTTGTGTGAGCACTATTGGTTTTTACATACATCTATATATATACTATATATACTTTTTTATTAAGGCTACAATATGACATTATAGCCATAATAACGTACTTTGAATACTTAAGTACATTCGAAGGCAAATACTTTTATACTTTTATTTAAGTGAAAGTTTAAATGGAGCACTTTTACTTTTACTGGAGTAATATTTTCCTAGTGTACTTCGTCCACCACTGCTCACTCACACCTAGGGGTAAATTAGTGCAGTCTGCATGTAAGTCACAAAGAAATCAAGAACATCAAGATCTTAAGCTGCAATGCTACCCACTGTGAAACCATGTCACCTTGCTTTAGTGTTGTGTTTTGTCTTTTTATTGAGTTTCATCCAGCATTTATACATTTTAGCTTCAGCTCTGGACTGTGTGGCAACCTGCAGTGTCTCTCTCTCTCTCTCTCTCTCTCTCTCTCTCTCTCTCTCTCTCTCTCTCTCTTTCTATATCTCTCTCACTCTATGCTAAATATCACCTGATTGCTGGAGTGCCTGCTGAAACCAGAGGGCAAACATATGTTGATGTTGCAGTATGATAACAATAAGGGAGACTGTAGTCAGTGCTCTGGAGTGGCCAGAAGAAATATAACAAAGTATTATTTTTGTTGTTGTTGTTGTTGTTGTTGTTGTTGTTGTTGTTATTGTTGTTGTTGTGGTAATTGTTGTTGTTCGTCCTGTTCTTAGCAGTAGTAGCAATAGTAAATAAAAAAATCATCATCTTTATCTTCATCATAGATTAATAAAGGTAAAATAGTCTAGATCATCTCTGCAATTTAAATATATTTGAACTAAAAATAAAAAAATAATCAGAATAAATAATATGATTTTCAGACATTACATTAACTTGCAACCTAGCATACCAAATTCCAAACATCAACAATGAAAATAATTTAATTTATAGATTTATTTACAGCTTTCTGTTCCCTATTTTGTCATTTAATTGAGTTAATAAAAAAACTTGTTTTTTCTTTGTGTAGCCTCAGAATGGAACAAAGACTCCAGAAGAAATATTTTTTAACAGCTGATTGAATAGGATTAATGTGTGAAACTAGACTGAACTTTGTCTATTTTTCTGAGCAGCTGAGTCACTGTCTGTCTTCAAACAAAGACCGGAGAAGCACTTAAATCAGTACTACTTTTTTCAAGAAAAAGACTTTTGATGGTTAAACATTTCCCTGTATTCTTTGTCAACACTTCTGTTTTATACACTAGTGGAAAAAGAAAGAAAAATGTATTTTATAACTGAATCATTTACTCACTTATACTATATAAGTATTTGCTAATAGATCTAGAGAGGTTCTGTAAATTACTCTCGATTAGGGCATTTGCAAAATGCTGTAATTATAAATGTATTATAACTGTGATCAGTAGATGATTTATAATTTCTGAAACTGTATTTTATATTCAACTGCAGAGCCTGTAATGAGCTTTACTCAGTGCACTCTAATTTAAAAGTTTCAATGGCAAACTGGCAAAGGTCATTTCCTTCATAAAATCATTTTTGTTTGACTTTATTTAAAAACATGCCATTTGACATTTCTTAAAGAAAAGGGGTTCTTTGAACATTGACATAGAAGTAGGTGAAAATTAATTAACCACTGAAAAGACAAGAACAAAGACGTGTGTGACAGAATCCAATGGTATGCACTTACTCTTGCTGTTTTAAGTGTGTGTGGGCTGCGCGTGTGATGTAGGATCCTTCAGGCAAACAATCAAACGTAGCTTATCAACATTCCTTTTCTGTCTTCAGGTCGATGTCACTCTTTGGATTAACACTGACTCAAGTCAGTGTATGACTATTCATTCTACATTTTCTTTTCATTTTTATACAAAGGGCAAAAAACATTGTCAATATAAATGGGTTAAATTTACCCAATTTACACCAAACTCATGCTCTCTATTCTTATCACAATATCATCTTAGTTTTAAGTATATTATATTATTGAAATATTATTCTAAACTCGCATGCACATGCACGAGTGGCATTTATGAAAGAATTCTACAAGGTAAAAGTCAATCCTAGACAAACGCAAGTCTCATCAGCATCTCTTCTCTTCAATGTTCAATGTTGCCTCTAATGTCTGGGTATAATACTTTTTGATTAAATAGGAAGTTTGTTGACTAATAGTCATTCTTGAACATTTTTAAATATTGAAAAAGTAAAAACGAAAGAATTTCACAAATAAAAATCCAATAACACCGTGCATTAATAAGATGTGAACCAAATGATCAAATGAAATGATAAAATCACACCTAGATAGTAAAATATTAAGGATTCAATCATAATTCTTAGGCAAATTAAATGTTTTTACCACCTTGTTTATTACTGATTTGGATGAACTGATTTTTACTACAGAACAGTGTCTTTTTATTTTCTTAACTAAGTACTACGAGTGCATTGTCTGTGGTTCTTTTATCCACAGGTTCCCTATCCTGGTTCTGGAGTCTTGCTCATCTGAGTTTTCCTGCTTCAACAACCCACTACACTTAAACTCAAGAAAAGCTAATAATCACCTTATCAGTTCAGCCATGTGCATCAGATTTAGGAATCACTCAAATGTACAAGTCTCCTGGAGTTTCCTCCTTCAACAAAATCATGTTTTCCTTAAATTTCTGCTCCATATACCAATTTCAGTATAATGGCTTTCCACTTTTGTGTGTATGCTTTTTGCTTGACTTAACCCTAATAATAATACCTTTTTCTTTTTTTGGTTTTGTTTCCTCTGTGTTCTTGTCTAATTTATTTCTATACGATTGCTTGTTCCTAGTTCCCTTTCAGGAACAGAAGCTGCATCAACAAAGCTTTGGGAATGCCCCTGCGTGTTAATGGACCGGCGGGGTTACGTGACGTCTAGGAAGCTATAAAAGCACATGCCATTAAGATGGCGCTATCAACACATCAGTGGTCTCATATCAACCACCAGAGGGGTCTATGCTTTCACCTTCTTTACAAGATCCTCCTGTGGTCCCAAGGAAAGGTGGTCTCACTAAGACGGAAATATGGAGAAAATGTTGCAGAGCACAAGTGGACCTGTTTGCGACTCAAAAGACATCACACTGTCTCCTCTGGTTCTCTTTTACTCACCCAGCCTTTCTTAAGCTGGACGCCATGGTACAGGAATGGACAAGGCTCCAGCTGTATGCTCTTCCCCCTGAAGTGCTGCTCCCAGGAGTTCTGGAAAGAGTTCACCGGGATGGAGTTCGTCCCGTCCATGGTTCGCTAGCCTGGTAAACCTTTTCGAACACCCTCCTTGGGAAATTCCTCCAAGGAGGGGCCTTCTCTCTCAGTCAGGGGTTGCTAGCTTTACCCCTGCCCCGAGCTGTGGAGTCTGTGGCTGTGGCCCTGAGGGGGCACGGCTCTTAGCCACTGGTCTTTCAGTTAAAGTTGTAGAAACCATTCTCCAATCCATGAGGAGGTCGTATGCCGAAACTTGCATCTCCAGGCCATACTCCCTGCATCCCTGCAGCACTTCCTTTAAACGGCATCTCCATGGCATATACTTTTACAGCTTCCTGGTCAAAACCTCACCCCATCGGATGACGTTGTGCTTTTATGTTGGACTGATTACACACATGTTTCAGGTGTGGACACAAGAAGGAGTTCTCAAATCGTTGTTGACGCAGCGGCTCGTTTCCTCGGGGAACCAGGGTTACATACATAACCTAGAGACATACCTTTGGGTGTATATGTACTGTTTGTTTCTGTATGGTTGTGAATAAGCTTAGTTTTTGATCTGGTTTTGGACTGTAAGTACAAGCTACATAATAAACTTATAGCACAGTTTAGATGATCAAAAGTCCTGCCTTTAGAATTTAGTGTAGTGGGTTGATTAATGAGCGAATAAAGCAGATATTCTGTTCAAACAGTGAATAGTAAATCAAATTGGACATTTTGATATCTCAGAGAGATTTGCATTGAGCACATCATCAAATAAAACAAGGGTTTACTTTCTTGGACAGCCCTAATATCTGTCTCATTACTAGCAGTGTGAAATAAGAAAGACTCCAAGTTCTTTTGAGCAGCATATTTTTAAACACATCTGGTTTCAGTGAGGTGTGAATTAAAAACAGTTGATTCAGACAAAGCCACTACAGTGACCTTTGTTAACATTTTGAAGTGGATTAAGTAAAGAGATATGTAATAGTTGGAGCTACCTACTGTAGTGAATATAGAACCATAAAATCAAGGACAGACTTCTATATTTCTTGGCATCGTTGCATAAATACTCTTTTATAGCCTCCACCATCTTAATTGACAGGGGCATTTATCAGAGAAATGTCATCATAAAGCATTCCATGCTCACAATAATCAAAGTTAACTGGAAAACCTCAACCTTAGAAGACTTTAGAAATGTTTTATGGAATTCGCAATAATAGCAGGAAGGGAGTCATGCCTTCATTTATCTCTCCCTCATAGGCTCACTTGATTCATTTTGGCAATATTTTTTTATTTGTTTTCTCATTAACCTCGTTTTTAACAGTTGCTGGAAATTGGATCGGAACCCTAGCTGAGAAATTGAATCTTATTAAAATACTCTTAAAATAAAACACTTTACAAGTGAACTTGCAATTACACTTTGCCTCATAACAAAACAGGTACAAGCGCTACACACATGCGCAGCTCAATACATGAAAAATATGTCAGCACAAGATCATAGTAATAATGAGGCAATTATAATGCCTTTGTTATATAGTGTAAAGTTCTTCCCTAACTAATTACTGTAATGTACATTTACATTAAGCAGAATTAAATGTTGTTTTTTTTTTTTTTCCAAAACTGCATATTGGCTAAATGTAGATTGGTGTCTAAATAATGTTTCAAACTCACTTCTGATAGTAATTACACTTCAAAAAAAAAAAATGGACATTGAATCTCAGTGCATTGTACTTAGTTATGTAATCATTCAGGTTGAGTTTACAAAAAAAACGCAAACATTACAGCAAAACTGCGAAAAATAAAAAGGTTTATATAAACCCAAAGACATCAGGCTCAGCTTGCAAGGGTTGGCTACGTATCGATGCTTAACATATATTACCTTTATTTCTAAACTTGCTGTGTGATCTAGTATACATTTATATAAAGAATTTTCTAGAATAAGGAATGCAGTATCAAACTGTGACTCATATCCAAATCATTATACTATATGTATGTATATCTTTCCCTGACCAACTAAAGTAAGATAAATTGTATTATTTAATTTATAAGTTGTTTCTGTAATGGCAGATTTATGTACATCTGCTTTGAGTGAATTTGGTTTTGGTGTTTGGTATACAGCAATCCTTTTCACAGTCGAGAAGTACAGCAAGCTACAAGAATAATAAAATAAGCTAAATGAATTTGGAATTAGCTTTTATTAATGTATATGTAGGTTAATGTTGGCTGTTTTGAAAGATTTGTGTGCATTCTATAATATTACACATTGCATCCAAATAAAAATGTTCAAATTTTTCATGTTTACTAGTAAGTTTTCTCTTATTAAAAGCACCCAAACTGCAAAATCTAACAAAGTAAATTGTGCAAGGAAGCATCTCAAACATAATGTTCATGTTAATGACTGACAGCATTTCAGAAAAAATTATTTGCAGAATACAAGATTTTTGCTTTGGGTTTTGCCATTAAACTCTACCATTTTTAATAAGCATATCCTCTATTATGAGGATCCCAAGGACCCAGAGCTGCCTGACTTACTGGCAGGGGAAGCTGTTGAGAGATTACCCACAATCACACTGATGGCAGGCCTGTGTCAGTGCATTGCGGAGAGAGAGACAGACTCACGTAGGGCTAACTGCCCTCTTACGGATCCAGCTCAGTAATAGCAGAATGCACAAGATCTGGTGGAGAAGTGTGAATCCATCAAAACATATTGATTCCGAAACAAAGGAATTGGCGGTGGCAAGAGGACAAGAGAGCAGTGTGGCTGAAAGATGTTTGTTTTGGCACTATGACCTAGACAGGACTCATATTTTAGAGCAGGACTCTGGTGTGTGGGATATAGCATTACTCGACCTTTATGCTTCTTTCCATTTCTTCTTGATTTCCCAACTGTAATAGTTTTCACTGGAGAAGTGTTTAATTGAATGTATGGTTACTGTGTGAAAATATTAGTATTAGTCAAAACAATACCTTGGAAAAAAAAGTGCTTCAGAAGTACGTGTGTGTGTGTGTGTGTGTGTGTGTGTGTGTGTGTGTGTGTGTGTGTGTGTGTGTGTGTGTGTGTGTGTGATTACCTGTGGTCCAACAGGGTATGCAGGATGGGGTTGACACATGTGGCCCTGCTCAGAGGGGCTACTGCTTGCATCTGACTGGACTGAACCACCTCTGCCACCTTGTAGTGCAAACAGAGAGAAAGAGTGAAAGAGAGAGAAAGAGACAAAGAGAGAAATAGAAAGTGAAAAGTAGGGAGAAAGGAAGAGATGTTTACTTCTTTATCCAAAAATCTAGTTTACAAATTCCATTATGATCCCACAGTAAGAATACCATCAAAAAGTACTACACTACTATTTCTGCTTTTCTTCTTTTGCAAAACACACACACACACTCACACAGAGGCTGACTCATGCTGTTATGACAGAAAGCCACTCCGTAAGTGTGTTTATCAACACATTCAGCCGTAAGCACATAAACGCCAGCAAGCCTGCCCACAGCTCATTGCATCCCTTTATTCCTTCCCGTTCCACTGCGCTCAGCAATTTGCACGGCCACGAATACATAAATACAAATAAAACCTTTTTATTCGTAAATCTAAAATTCACATCATCTACCACTCATAAAAATGTAAGTGTAAAAATCCATGTGACACAGAATATTCTCAGCAGCATTGCCTTTTACAGTGAAACTTGTTTTTTCATGGGGCACTGGATAGGCAACAGACTCCACATAAAGTCCACAAGCTTTTAGAAGTTTTTAAGCGTCAGAGAAAATGTAACAGCAAGGACATGAACACAGAGAAAAGCACATAGAAAGAAAGGATCAGAACATTATTTGGGCGCTGTTGTGTTTGCAAATATGAGAAATAAAAACTTTATTTTAATAAAGCCAATAACGGCCTGTGGCTCTCTCTGTCCTTGTGCTATACATAAAGACTTCAGTAAGTTCACTTGAGTGACAAAGAATCATTTCAATAATTCAAAGCACATGCTTCTGTTTAGAAAAAAAGCACTAACAACATCAAGAGCAGCACTTTATTTGAATTCTGAATAAATGTCATACACCTGTCATGCCTGATGTCATTCGGTGGCATATCAACTGATGTCCAGTAATCTTAACATTATGTACAATGCTTTAACATGTGTCATAACGTTAGTTAGGGCAGCATACGATAGTCATATAATAATTTCATTCCAAATGTGCTCAGGTAGCATATTATTTCAGACAGATTTTATTATACATATTATTATTATTATTATTAATATTTTTATACATATTATCATACAGATTTTATTATACATATTATTTTTATTATTATTATTATTATTATTATTATTATTATTATTATTATTATTATTATTATTATTATTATTATTATATATTAATTATACAGAGTACTTTTTTACCCATTTTAGATTATGGTGATATTATTTATATGCATGCCTCTATATATTTATTAAAAAGATTAGATTGTGTTTATCATGCTGCATTGCGTTTTATAACAAATGCTTGTTCACGTACTCATCATTGTTTGCTATATAACTGTGTAGGGTGGACCTCCTTATATCAAATAAGGAAATAACATATATTAGTATATACTGTAAAGGCATTGCTTGGTATGCTTCCAAATTATATTACTAGGCTTATATGTTTGCGTAAAAAGAACTACAGCACCAGATCGTCAACTGGTATTACAATAGACGTACCTAGAGTAAACTCGAAACATGAAAAATCTGCTTTCTCTTACTGTGCTCCTTGGCTTTGGAATGAATTTCAAGCTATTACTCCACTAGAAATAATTCCTTCTTTGAATGTGTTTACAAATATATTGCAATGTAAAACGAGTGAAGTATGTAACTGTTTTAATTAATTGCTTTTTGGGGTTTTTTTTGTTTTGTTTTGTTTTGTTTTGTATGTTATGTGTTTATGTAAAACTTTTATACGGCCACCTGGGCCAGGACTCCCTGGAAGAAGAGATTTCTGTTAATCTCAATGGGACCTTCCTGGAAAAATAAAGGTTGAATAAAAAAAATGTAATACAAATTATATGGTAAAATGGCATTTTTCATCAATTATGATGTCTCACTATAAAGGCATTCATTCTAAATTTATTATAGCAATACAAATCTCATCACAAATTCTAAACTCTCATTTAATTCAATTCAATTTCATTTGTATAGCAGTAACACGTATGTGTATGTATGTATAACAATAGACATTTTCACAAAGCAGTTTTACTATTAATGTATATTTATGTGTTGATTCCTAAACAGCAAACCAGAAATTACCATGACAAAGACAGAGAAAGAGCTCTAACACTATGAATCAATGAATACTGACCAAGTCAATTATCCAAACACATGTACATTTCCAAATAAGAATCAATATAATGAGAAAGAATGTGAATGATTATCAATGTCCAAAACACTTTGTGCTTTACACTAGATTTTTTTTTTATAAAACCTGTATAACCATTACTGTAGTATTCTGCACTTACTCTCTGAAATTGTTCCTTACAAGAAGTTGAAATTTTGTTGAAATTTGCAGGACGTTACATTTAAGGTGTACACAGATTTTGAGTATGTTTACAATACACACTAAAACACAAAACATAGTAGCTGTAGCTAAACTTCAAGAGATCACTGTGATAATGAAGACTATATTTAGGGATGGAGAAATTAGAGAAAAGCCCAACTTAGGTACTTTTAAAAAATTATAAATGAAACATTAATCAGAAATAAAATACATTTTAGTTAAAAATTAATTTTTAACTAAAATGTATAACAGCTTTAACAGCTTTTTGACTGTTTGGATTTTCGCATATTGAATATAAATGTTCTCGTTAAGTTTTATCATATTCTCAAATTTCCTTCAGGCTTCACCCCATCTCCCAAAAACATGCAAGTAGGTGAATTGACTACTATAATTGCCTCTAGGTCTGAATGAGTATATGTGTGTGTGTGTGTGTGTGTGTGTGTGTGTGTGTGTGTGTGTGTGTGTGTGTGTGCCTACATCCAACCTCACACAGGATACGGATCTACAAGGACCCTGATCAGGATAAAGTACTTAATAAATAAATAAAGTCCAGGATAAAGAATTAATGAATTATGACAACTGTAACTGAAAAGTAACATTATTATTATTAAGATTTCAGATATCAAAAGCATATTCTTTTGCATTAACCACCATAGAAGAGGCAAGTAGTCGTCACATCTCATCATCAAGCCACTTTAATATATAGATCCTGAGCTTTCGCGGGTCAGTCGCATAATCACTCTGTGTAATTTATGAAGCTGTTTTGCCCACAGATCACGTCTACACTGTGGTGCATTTAGGTTCCGTGTCCAGCTGTGAATAATATATATCCTATCTATAAAGTGTAGATAACAGTGCTGTCTTTCATTAGATTAAATTGGAACCATTTGATCCCCTTGTGCATAATTGTGAAGTTAACAGTTTCAGTGCATGAACAGAAAAAAAAAATCAATAATTAATACATGCACTTAGGCTTCTCCACAGGGGGTAAAGTATGAATTTGCGTCCCTGCAACAAAATTAAAACACTTGACAGAGGAGATGTCTGGGGATTTCAGCAACTGTTGTGTCCCATTATCAGATCCCACTCTTCTTTTAACCTGTTTATTAAAGCGAGCTCTCCTCTAAGAGGATTACCTTCAAAACACTGACAATGCAATTATGTGTAGATGATGAGAAACTCTTACTGTACTTTTACTGCTTTTATACTAAGCCACATTTATCCATTCATTATGTATTGTATGACTGAACGTGTTTCTGAAGTACTTTTAAAAACAAAAGTGCAATTAAATGGAGTTGAACTGAAATGGATTTTTTTCTTAATATTGAACATTTACAACACCAATTCACTGGTCTCCATCTTTTTTTTCCTTTTTTTTTTTTCAGAGAAAAATGTAGTATAAACTAACAGAGTTCTTCTTAGAGTCTTCTAGCTAGAAACTTGCCAAAGCTACTTCCCTAATCTTTTATACTTTTTATACCTGTAAAAGTTCACTATACTTGAATTGTGGAAAAGCTTTTTCAGATTAAATGTGTCTTGTGTGACATAGGAGTCTAAATGAATCGCATTAAATTTATAAAATAAAGATTTTTTTTCCAAATCCTGATGAAGCCATTGCAATTTGTGGCCAGGAATTACCTCATGTTATGTCAGTCAACACTAATAAATGATGGCCATCTGTGAGCTAATTTTATGCAGAAAGTAAAGACAGTACTTTGCTCCAAGTATGTTCAACTGCCCAATGATGTAGCAGATGTGGTGTGTGGGTTCTTATGGTTTAAATTTCATCCTCCAGGCCGGTGGTCATGTGATAGATAAGTGCTAAATAGTCACCAGGATTTAGCAAATTAGTAAATTGTGAATGAACAGCGGGAAGTAAAAAGCCTGGTTCAAGCTCATTATGAAAGACTCTGAAATGAACTCTGTTTGTTTTGTGTCAATTATGAGCTAAAACTGATAGATGTTGAACGTAGTCTGTGAACATAGTCTTCATAGCCTGTCACAGCATAGAAGTGCTTCTATTAAACAATTAGCTGTTGAACTGTTTTTAATCAACACTATAAAAATTGACTTTCTAAGAAAATTAATCAGTATTTCAAATTTGAAAGAGGATAGATGCAATATTTGTGTTGGTGTCTGATTGCTCAAAGAAACTGGATTGATGCCCAGTATAATATGCAAATACAACAATGGCAGCTTTGTGTATCAGTGGATTTTAAACATAGACCATGACAAAAAGCTCTTTAATTTAAAAACAGACCAAAACAACACACTCTAGTGCATTGATCATCTAAGTGGTGACCAGGGAGTGAGGATAAATAGGCTGAAAGTCAGCACATTTTAATTTTCTTCATTTTTTCTACAGAATACAAAGCTCTAGCTCTAATTGACGCTCCTCAACAACCCCCCAGCAGGCAATAGACAGCAACAAAACAATCTTCCAAGCCCCACCACTGCTGCCATCACCATTTTGCATGCCACCTCCGTCTAACATTTCTGAATCAAATGGCCGTTATTGAAAGCTTTGTAACACGCCGTGTTGGCTTTTGGCCCCGAGTGCATTTATGAATCAATTTTGCCCTCTATAAAAAAACTAGTTTTAACACTGGCTATTTTAGTGGAAATCCATTATATCATAAGTTGGCTGGTAGGAGCATGTGTTGGGGGAGGGGGGGAGTGCTCAATCCATCTATTCAAAATCAACAGGGCAAAGCGCAGCAAGCTCAGGGTAGATCTTAAATAGCTCTCCTGCTGATGCTTTGCTTTGTGCCACATCATCTATTTATCATCTCATTCCTCCCTCATTCGCAAACACGTTACACACAAACCTGACATAAACTGCGCCTTCTGCTATTCAGCTTCTCAGACCAGGAAACTGATTTACAGATAATTTAGACGAAACAACTCCACAGCTATTGCTATCTTTCTGTTCAACAATGCTTTTTTTTTCTTTTCAGAGTAATCATTAACCATTAAGATCCAAGAATCCATTATCTCTCAGAAAGGCATTACATACAGTAATTTTATTGCAACACTTTTAAAATGTTGGGGTTTGGTTTGCAGGGATTCAATGAACTGAGGCTGATGATTGACAGGGTTGAATTTAACAAAAGTAAATCCAGTCAATAAGCAGAACAGTGTTTAAATCGCACGCCCATTGATTTCGAGCTCGTTAATGTAGCTGATGGGTCGAGAGGAACAGCACTTACATAAACGGAGGATAGTGGAATAGAGAGAGATGAAAAGAGATCACGAAAAAGGATGTGCTGAAATAGATGGAGGAGAAGATTTGAAAGAAGGAAAAGTGGATAAAAATTCTTAATAGATCAGTGTAAAAAATAAGTACTATCAGCGACTCAATTTGTCTTTTTTTCGGCTTGAATTAACTTATATGATTTAAATTCCCAATCATTAGCATTTAATCTAAACAGCCAGAAACAGGCAGGTGATGTGTTTCAAAAAATTCATGAAAACAAATAGGGGGGTTTATTATTTTTTTATTATCATAATTCAAATTTGGTTTAAAAATTATGCCGCTGTAAATTATAGGAAACAATTCATACCATTTGACTTAATTCAGCCTCTTTAAAATGTCATATTCTTTATGATAAATTCCCCCTTCTTCTAGTTTTAAATTGAAATCTTATATTAAAAATAAAGCAAAAAGATTGATTTAATCTACAAATTTTAAATCTGGAATAAATAACGACTAAAATGCATGCCTGTTCCTTTAAACAAGATCTATTTACTTTAATAAAAAAATTAACCAAATAAAATTTATAATTATCTATTGATTACTAAATGTAATAAATACATAAACAACATTAAATCATTAATTAAATGTAATAATTGACGAGCATTAATTCATTACCCAAATTTTACAAAATTTACATTATATTCATAAATAAATATATTCATCTTTCTAGGAAATTCTAGGCTGGAATACACACTTGAAAGAATGCTATATAAAGTCATGCTGCTAAATGTTTATTGGACAGTGAATATATTAACATGATTTGATATAATATTTATGATAAATCTATTTAAATCCAAATGATCTCACACACAATAATATTATTATGGAACAATAGATATTTCAGGTTATTTTGTGAAACAATGATATTTATTTGAGACCATACAGAAATGTGCAATATATTCTTATAAGAAATATTCAGTACAATTACCAGTATTCGGTTTGCCCAATCTTACCTATACATTTTACAGCACCCTTTACTGGGTGGAGGAGAAAGAATTAAATAACAGATGTATAGAAAGAAAAGGCAGCTAAACAAGTGAATGTGGTGTTGATTTAGCCACCACACAATGATCACATCTTCTCACAAAGCGTCCTCGATGCTTATCATCCTCAAGCAATGTCAATTTGAGAGTTGAAAGAGACAAATATGTGGCCAGATGACTCCTCATCCTTTTAGGCCCATCTGCGAAAGCAGAGACTTCAAGGTCCATCCCCTGTCTATGTATTCTCTAACCCTTTTAGAGAAAAGCCAGAGGAATGCTGGGGTCATCGTGCTTTTCGCTCGTGCTCACCCCACCTCAAATTATCTTAACCATATTTGCGACAAATAGGATTCTGCATCCTGACCACCATTCTGTCTGCGTCCTGTAGAAGGGCACTGCTTATATCTCTTTTATTAGCTCCATCAGAGAAAACATGCCTTGTTTGGTAACTTATTATCTGCTGGAGGACCATCTTATTTAAATATTTGTATTATTGTATTAATAAAATATTATTATATTGCTATAACTTTTTTAATATAATTAATATAAGAAATCTGTTTAATCTGCAATTAAGGGTGACATTTTTGGGTTTAAGCTTTAAGTATGCATTTGCACTATAACAGCATCATAACTTGTATATTTGTTATTAAAGTCTTGTGTCTTTTGTATTCTTAATGTCTGTAATGTATGTCAGGTTGCTTTAGGATTCACAGAGAAAGAATTTTATTCTGTAACAGACTGTTTCCTGTACATATGACAATAAACTCTTGAATCTTGAATTCATAAATTTACATTTAAATATTATCTTTATCCAATCAAGTGTCAGGATTGTTAATCTGTGAATGTATATATGTATATAAGTATCTGTGGTTAATATATAATTAAAAACATCATTCTAACAGGTAAAATAATAAGGATTCATGAATTTCTGTGGTGTTATATTTGCAAAAGATTTATTTAAAGAGTT
>MU551707.1:3217225-3222225 GCA_024362625.1 Silurus asotus
ATATATGTGTGTGTGTGTGTGTGTGTGTGTGTGTGTGTGTGTGTGAGATCCCTTGCAGTCATGACAGCTCAAACTACTATAAGACAGACAGATGATGAGTTGAAAACATGAAGGTGAAAAATGACAAAAAGAGGCAGCCAACAAAAGCAGGTTTTGATGCTTATTAAAGACAATTGTAACTCTGGCTTTATGAAGTAGTTACCTCTCTCCCTCTCTCTCTCTCTCTCTCTCTCTCTCTCTCTCTCTCTCTCTCTCTGTTTTTTTCTTACTTTCTCTCTTTCTTTCTTTATCTCTCTCTATTTCTTAGTGAATCTTGCCTTGGGATATCCTTAAAAATTCATCAGACTGACAACGGAATCCTCCAGACCAATCAGGGCGCTGACAGTGAGGACCAAATGGGGATCTAAGAGAGATCCCCCAACACACACACACACACACACACACACACACACACACACACACACACACAACCTAACCAATCCTCCCAAATCAGCAGAGGCCTGCAATGCTAACACTCTATCTCCTTAATGTCAAGCCACATCACAGTCCCAGTTCAAACCCAAAAGACAAAGAGAAAATAATTCACTGATATAGCATATGTACTGTTTATGCAGGGTATCCAAATGTTCTTTCTTCTCTAACACACATACATGCACACACACACAAACAGACAAACTCGTGTTATGTTGGTTGGCATTCATAAGGGGGGTTGCTGATGTCTGATGTATAATTTATCTCCAAACACCAACCCATGCTCTTTATACTTCTCTTTCAATGTCTGATGTAATGCCATGAATTCCTGCCTCAGTCTAATGAAAGAGAATTTACCACATTCTGAAATGCTGTTAGCTGTGATAGATTCATCGACATCTTTTAACAAACGGCACTTTACTTAGCAACGTTGATGAAAGAAGTGAAACCGAGTGTGCTATTCAAATAATGAGAGTGTGCTGGCCAACAATCTGATGAACAGATTTATTTCTTGTAAATCTTTCACTTAACTAATCTGCTCATGCATTTAGATTTACATTTATAAAATGTTTAGATTTATTCACTTTACTTGTCTTTTATTTCAAGCAAATAATAAGTGATGCAATGTACAATTCACACAAGCTGGTAAAGGAGCTGATGATATGCCTGCATAATTCTCTAGTACATTTCCACATACTGTATGAGGAAAAAGTGCAAGAGAGTTGAGGGGAAAAGTGAAACACACCCAGACAAACATAGACACGCACAACGAGGGGGGGGTTTGGGCAATACACACAATACACACAAGTCAAGCATATATTCATAATAATGTAATGACAATGAACACACTAAGTTATTATTAATGAATCTTGCAGCAAGTACTTTAGAAACCACCATAAATTATTCATTAATTACAGCTAAGCTACTAGAAACATTAAGCTAGTTATTGAAAAAAAAAAATCTATCCGCAAGCATTCCAAAAACCAAAATCTATTTTAACTTCATCCAACCTAAAGTTTACAAACTATAGCAAGTTCAGTCAATCATTTGCTTTCACTAAGCACTTCATCCCGGCCTCAGAGCCTTTCCTCGTAGTTCAGAATACAAGCTGGGAAAACACCTTAAACAAGATGTCAGTTCATCATAGAGCATTATGTATGCACATATTCACACATTTATTCCTATCTAACACAACTGAGTTAATCCACCAACTGGCATGTTTTTAGATGGTAGTAAGAAAACTGAGAACTTGGAGGAAGCGCCACATAGAAAAGAGCGAGGAGAACATAAAAAAATGAAAGAAATAAAGAAAGAAAGAAAGAAAGAAAGAAAGAAAGAAAGAAAGAAAGAAAGAAAGAAAGAAAGAAAACTGATTTTTGCAATAAAATAGATCCTATTAATCCATACTAATCCTAAGTGTCTTGCGCAGTCAGGATTACAACAACAAAATCCACTAATATAGAGTACAAAAAAAAAGAGTACAAGTACACCAGCAATATTATTCTTTAACCCTGCATTAGGATATTACACTTTTTTAATAAAACAATTTTCATCTGCCAGCTAAAATTATTCTATAATAATTCTATATTTTACTCATTAAATTTTAACACTGACATCGTGACTGTATATATACAGGTACACTGTTTTGTGTGTGTGTGTGTGTGTGTTTGTGTGTGTGTATGTGTGTGTGTGTGTGTGTGTGTTGGGGGGGTTAAGACAAATTGTGGGTACTTAATAAAAAATCTAGAAATAACAAAAAACATTTGAATAAAAATGAAAAGATGGCAAAAAGTTATTTAACATTGAAATTTTAATAAAAGAAATATAAAAGTATATTTTATTTATTGGATATATATATTCAAATATTATATACGTGATCTGTATTGTTAAAATATAAGATCATTAAGGTTTAATGCATTTGCTGTTCATCCAATAATAAACAAGTAAAAATAAGCAAAAATCACAGCGAAGGAATCTAAAGGAACTTGCAGTCTCAATTTTATATTAATGTAAATTTTTTTAGACTGTAAATGTGATTGTTAATCGGTTTACCCAACAGCACTTGCGCACTTCAAATCTTTGCACACTAAATATTACAAGAGTTTCTACAACACAACAATAAATGAAAACTAATTCAGTTAAAAAAACAAATAAAAACTGATTTTTACTTATTAGAGGTTATTTGTTATAAATTACTGTATAATACAAAAGGAATACAGCTCAAGAAAAGAGAGTTAGAGGATGGGGAAAGTGTGTGTGTGTATCTCTCTCCGCACAACAATCACATTTCTCTCCCCCTTAGGCATCCCACCTTTCTCTCATTTTTATCTCCAGTCTCAGCCAAGGAGATTGCAAATGTGAAGAAATGTCACCCAGTGTGACAGATGAGTGCATCTGCGTCTCCTGTTGCCAGTTTGCCCCAGATTCTGTCTTTTTTTTTTGGGGGGGGGAATTCTGAACAGAAAACGATGTCCTCACGTGCAGCAGGGCCGCATCCCAAAGCTTTTCCCATCCCAAAAATATTTATTTTGGACAGTTCCCTGATAGACGATGGTTAGTGCAATGAGACTTTATATAATTTATTATGATCATCAACAGAGAGTCTCGCTACACATGCAGCTAGTTCTTTAACTTTGTAGTAATGTCATATGTTGGCACACAGCAGTGCACAACAACACTCAATTCAAAAAGCAAACCAGAAGCACAGAATTGCCAAATAATAAGTGAGGCAACCGCTCCCACATCATCCAAATGGGATGTGCATTTTCTCTTGCACCAAAAATTATTTTAATGTACATCATCTGACACTTTTACAATCCTGACAGCTGGCATTTTATCAGCGTTTGCTAAAACTCCTTGAAGCGAAACTTTTTAACTCATCTCTCAGTTTTACGCACACGTACACACATCGCTCTTACACACACACGCACACATACACACACACATACACACATCAGCTATTCTCTTTCAACCCTTGACTGTGACATGTGTGGCCCCAAAGCCTGGTGGTCAAATTGAAAGAGCTAAGAAGTCAAAGATTTTCAGAGACAAAAGAGGTGAGGATGATGTAGATGACGTACTCACCATACAGCTTGTCTTCGGCATCCGGAGGCAGCAGGAGAGGTTCCTCATTAGTCTCGCTGTCCGGACTGGGAGCCCTCTCGTCCTCGTGCAGCTCTGCACCTTCCATCTCTCCTCGCAGGGAGAGCAGCGGCTTGCTCAGCTGCCCAGTGATCATTGGTGCCTGGAGCAGGAAGGAGAGATGGAAGGAGGAGGGGAGAAGCACTGGTTAGTACTTGGGGTTCTCTCGCTTTCTATCGCTCTCAAATACACACACGCATGTGCTCTCTGTTGTTCCTCTTCTCTTGCTCTCTCCACCTTTTGCGCTCTCTCTTTCTCTCTCTCTCTCTCTCTCGCTCTCTCTCTTTTACACACACACACACACACACACACACACACACACACACTCAGGCACGCTCTCTTTCTCGTATTCTCTCTCTGTCTCTCTCTCTCACTCTCTCTTCTCAGCTGATCACTCACTCACACAGCACTCTATCTTTCTCGTATTCTCTCTCTCTCTCTCTCTCTCTCTCTCTCTCTCTCTCTCTCTCTCTCTCTCTCTCTCTCTGCTGCCTGAACCAGCTCTCATGGACTAGAGAGATTCACAGAAATTCCATGTATGTCCCACGTGCCCCAAAGGCCTTATTTACATACTTTATACTCAAGTGTATCACACTTCAATAAATCTTCTTGTTATGCAACTCTGTTGAGTTGTTCCAAATCATCTAATAAATCATTTGTTTATTTTGTTCCTTCTTAGTTACAGGTAGAATGAGTTCAAAAAATGGAACAAATAAATGCTTTAATTTGCAGCTTAAAACATTTCTATTAAAAAGAATTGCAGCACTTCAGTGGAAGAGTTGGCACAACAGGCGCCATTGTGAATTTTAATGGCACACTTCATTCAAGTACCTACAGACATTTACATATACTCTTAATTGCCCCAATTCATTCTTCCACTCCTGAAATCAGCGTAACTCAATCCAAAGAGCACTTTCATAAGGCTGCATGAAAAAACAGTAGCATTCCATGATCCGTTTTTATGCGTTCATTTGAATCACAAGTGCAAAAATCCCACAGCAGCGTGGGCAGTTGGTACTTCATGATCATTTGCAAATAATATATATTTTTTAATAAACTTACCAAAACGGTGTCTCCAGAATCAAAGACAAATTAGCGGAAGAACTAAAGATATCCAACAATTCAAGAGATCAGGGCTAGAAATTCAGAAGCAGTTGACTTTTCACGAAGGCCAAAAAAAAGGATCTGACAGGAAAAGCATCGGCTGGTTCAAGTCTGGGGTCGCCTCTAGAGATTCGCCGGAGATGTCACCTCTACTCTCTTTTCCTCTCTCTTCTCTCCATCTCTCTGCCTCTTGTTCTGCCCCTCCTTCCTTAGATGTACCTCCTCCCTGGTTTCCTGATGGTGAAGCACATCATAAACAAATTCAGGCAGGGTGGAGAAGTGGG
>MU551707.1:3229725-3261625 GCA_024362625.1 Silurus asotus
TCCATTTATCTGTTAAATTTGTCTGCACTGCTGAATATAAAGGATTAAAGAACATTTTGACCATTTTGACAAAGAGAATTAACTACACAACATTAAATATACCATTTGAAGCACAGTGGTGAATATCAAAATGATTGGCCCTAATAGAGTTTTTGTATTTATGTTTTTTTTTACAAATATTTGTACAAAATGAAAACCAATAATTAAAGAGGCATAATAACAATTATCATTTAATAATACTTTTTGTTGCACATATCATGCTTTAAAAACAATGTTCAGGGTAGAGAAAATGATCAGAAGCTAATTTGAAAAAATGCCAGTTTAAAAGCATACAAAACAAACCATATATGAGCTATAGTATGTGTTCCAGAAGACACCTACAAACCAGGTAAATAATTCTTGTAATCATACACTCTGCCAACCCACCAATTTAGCAAATGTGACTCAGCGACTGCCTTGAATTTACCACTTGGCTGAGTTTTACATGCCACGCTCATTAATTGTGTAATACATAGTAATTGCTACTGAGGACAACAGGCCAGTTGCAGTGCATGAGAGCATCCTAATGACTAGGGACAGCAAAGCAAGTGAATCAAGTCATTTCCACTCCCTTGTGGGAGTTAATTGCATTGTCTAAGCCTGATTCCCACATTACATGAGAATTATGAGACACATTAGTTTGTTCTTTGTATGGAAAATTAGCATTCTGACCTTGCAGCCATGTGTCTTGTGTGAGATTTATGATTTGGTCCAGTGAATAATAAATTATAGCTCTCAGTCTAGGTGGAAAGTACAATGAGTGTTTTAGTGTGGTACTAAGTACTGTTTTCAAAACTGTCTAATAAAGATAAATGGCATTACTCATTTATCCTTTCAAAATGAAATTAGCAAATTATAGTAATCTACACATAACAAACTCCCCCATGTGTGCTAAGATGCCCTATGATATTTAATGAAAAGCAGCCTGGCAAGATGGGGCCCTGCAGGGACAGTCCTGCAGGTATCTATGGACACTTAGCACTTGGACACTTTAAGGACAATCACATTAAACACTTTAATTTTTATTGTCAATATCTACCATACGCATCTATGTATTTACATATATGTTCACATATTGTATATAGTTTATACTTTTTATTTATCTACCTTCTTTTTCCTTGATTTTATTTTTATCCTCATTCCATTCCTTTTATTTTCTATTCCTTTATATGCTTGAATGCCGGAGAGTCGTAAAAAGCATTTCACTGCATGTCGAACTCTGTATGTATGTAATTTGATTTGATTTGATTTGATTGATTAATTGATCTAATAAAGCATGGGTATTAGTCCTCCCACTCTCTATTTAGAAGCTATATAAAGATAACCAATCTTTTTTGTATAACTTTAAAATGTCCCTTTCCTGGCATTTGGGCCTAATCCAAACCCATGCCAGCATGACAATGCTGTGTGCACAAAAAGAGGTTCATGATGATATAATTGGTGTGAAAGAACTGTAGAGGCCTGGAATAAACTGGAAACACAGAATGTGTAGAATGTGTACCTTCTCGAATGACATCAGTAATTGACCTCAACTGACTGTATACGACTGTAGAATGACATTGCTCATAATCAAACACTCCAGTGTTCATGTTAGTTCTCACTCGTCAGTGTTTTGTAATGTTTTAAGATTTAAAGTAACACCTTTCATATCATCCAAATGAGGATGATTTCCCTTTTTGGGTCTGGTTCCTCTCAAGGTTTCTTTCTCATTCATCTAGGGAGTTTTTCCTTGCCACAGTCACCCCAGGCTGCTTATGATGGATATATACACATAATTCAGTTTCATTCTTAAGTTCTGTAAAGCTGCTTTGAGACAATCTCCATTGTGGAAAGCGCTTTAGAAATAAATAAACTTGAACTAAAATAAATAACTAATATACTAAACTATTATGGCTGAATTATCAGAAATTCCCACAGCCACATTACAAATACTAGTGCAAAGCCTTTCTCAAAGAGTGGAGTCTGTGTTTACAGCTTAGGCTGAATCAACTCTGGAATAGGAGCACATACTGGTATAATTTTTATATATGCAAATATTAAAAAAATGATGTTTGGTTCATTCTTGAACTATTAAGTCTGATCAATGTCATCCTATGATAGAATAAGTTCTAATAAACACCTTACTTATGTTGTTTTTCTATCCGTCATCCAGTGTATTAAATACTGCTAATTATTGGTATTAATTTATTGATATAACAACCGAGATAAGTTTTATTAAAAATAATTCAGTACAGATATAGAGACATTGAATTTTTTTTTTTTTTAGGATTAGATTAAATGAGGTTTTGGTGTTGTAATAAACAAAGTAGAATTGTGCATTCATATTTCTTTGTTGGTTTTGGACTTTTAGATCCGATGGCAATTATAACTGTATATAGATCTATAAATGAGCAGAGCTGAAACAGTTTATAAGCAGGATTAGAAAATGTTGTATACTGTGTACCTGAAGCTTGAGATACAAGCAGGTTTGGCATGGTATCTCAAGCAGGTGGAACTGGATCTGCTCCTAAGCTATGTGCACTGATTGTTTTCGCCAGGCTCAGCGGGAAAGAAGGAGGATGATGAGGGTGAGTGAAATAGCTGGCGCTCCCTGCTGCCCCCCCTGCCAACACCAGGCTGCCCCAGCATGCCATTATCGATCTGTCCAAGGAAGTAGACATGGAAAGGGGAGGGCATTGCAGATTGTGTTGAGAAAGAGAGAAAAAGGAAGAAGGGAAAAAATAAAGAGGGACGTGGAGTGAAGAGGTAGTTAGCAGAGGGCAAGCTGAGGCAAAGAGAGATGAAACAGGTTTATGCTTCTCCATTTCTCCTCCTGATCTCACCTCGAGTTCCCACAGCATTGCTATTGAAGGGCAGCAGAGGGCAAGTTCGAATAACAAACAGCCCATAAAGGAAGACACACCAAAGATAACGAACATTTTAGACAACATCAACACACTGAATTTCATTTCGACTATTCGGTCAAATTCACTATTAACTTTCTTTACTGTCAAAGCCTAGCACAATGACATTGTAGACAGTGATTCAAACATTTTACATAATGTACTGGCATCTAAAACTCTTATAATAGGAACCAATAAAACTATTTTAAACAGTATTATTGACACCCCAAAAACTAAAAGAATGAAAATAATTACAAACAAATTAAGCACCCATGGGCTTTTCCCCTGGTTTTCCTCATATGGTTCTTGTCCTCTAAAAATTAAAAAATATATTGTAAAAATACATAAACATTTAAATATAAGTAAAAAAAATACAAATAAGATTAAAATAGGCCATTAATAAAACAAAGGTAAAAGTCTGTCAAAAATATGCATAGATGAGGACATAGGACCCCAAACATATACAGTAGACAATACAATATGGAAATGGGTGTAAGGCACAAAATCAATTATTTGTAATTGGTATTTTGGTTCATGCACTCAAACCCTACTAAAAACCGATGGTCTAAATTATAGAAGGAAGTGTAGAGACCTTCCCAACACCACATTGTCATTGTAAAAATTTCCTGCATTAAAGAGTCTAAGATCCATCTACAATAATTGACTCACATAATTATGCTTAACATCTTAACATTTTACATATTTACTTAGTTTCCTAAAGAGCATCAACAATCCTTTAACTGACTGTTTGTCTTAGAAAAAAAAATAAGACAATTTTGCAAGAATAAAATCACTTGATTAATTACGTATAGTTCAACCAAATACTTTACCAGTCAGCAGTGCACTCCATAAAAATGATCCTGATTGTTTTATTTTAGGTCAAATTTTCAAGAATCAACAACAAATAACAATCACTACAGCTACATGCTAACAAGTAAATTCATTTTCAAAATTTTATATATCATCAAAGACTAATAACTTACAAAAAGATTGCAATTTTTGTTGTACATACATTACCTATTTCACAATCCCATTTTCCCGCCTCACAGTGTCACAACAAAAATGCTTATGTAATAGACACTGTGTGAACTTACACTTTGCCTTCCTTTACAGACATTTACTATATTCCAGTTATTTTTGCTATAAAACATGATCTCTGTGACTATAGAGTCTTTTTAAACTAGCCGAATATGGTGTGAAGTCTATACTTTCATTAACTGTCCTTCTGCTTTTTACTAAAAATGTCCATAGTGGCAAACATGGGTCATTAAAAGTTCTGTTCCAAACAGCCTGCATTTAGCTTCTGTTCCACAGATGCAATTATAACTATATTAAGCATTGAGAAACATATGAGAACAATTAAACAATGAAACAAACATATTTGTCAAATGGCTTATTGTATTTTGTATTATTATATTTTGGTCCTTAAAAAAATAGAATTTTAATGGAATTTAAAATGTATTGTGTGTGAGAAGAAAATCAGTAGTAATAATAATATACAAATATAATATTTGTTTTAGACTGTGGTGAGACCTGCTATGTTGCATGCTATGTACAAAAAGACAGGAGGCGGAGCTGAAGGTGGCAGAGTTGAAGATACTGAAATTTACACTGGGAGTAATGAGGATGAACAGGATTAGAAATAAGTTAATTATATGTAGGACATTATGGAGACAAGGTGACAGAGGCACAATTTAGATGGTTTGGACATGTGCAGAGGAGGGACATGGGATACATCGGTAGAAGAATGCTGAGGATGGAGCCACCAGGCAGGAGAAAAAAAGGAAGGTTGTTATGGATGTGGTGAGGGAAGACATGCAGGTGGTTGGTTTGAAAGAGACAGATGTTGAGGACATATAAAGGGATGTAGAGGAGGGGGTGGAGAAGGCTCTGAGTTACTGATTGGAAGGTCAGGGGTTCAAGCCCCAGTATCACCAAGCCGCCACTCTTTTGCCCTTGAGCCAGACCCTTGTATCATGGCTGACCCTGTGCTCTGACCCAAGCGTCTTAACATTGCTGGAAAGTGCAAGGAGTTTCACTGTGCTGTAATGTACATGTGACAAGTAAAAAAAACACATTTTTACCTTTACAGAGTGATGTGGAAACAGATAATCCCCAATGGGAGAGGTCAAAAGAAGCAGAAGAAGATGGATAATAATATTTGTTTACTGGATTATATAAATTGGGGTGGTAGGGGTCCCTCTGGATGCTCCAGCACTGGAAACAACACTGCCACACAGTCAAAGACAGATTATTAGCCAGGATTACTGGGCATGTACCATCGAGGGGGCCCTCAACATACACAGATTTGAAGGGAATGTTTATGACATTACACGCTATCACACATCACAGTATACTGATTATTTGAAATTAATTAGGAAAACTTTTTGGCTAATGGGTTTGGATTTATAATCAATGTGTGATGAGGTCTTAAAAAAACAAATGGTACATCACATGTTAGATTGCATTGATTCAACCACTTTTACCACTGAATTAACTCACAGTTTAATGATTGCACTGGATCAATGCAAGCTAGTTTTACCAGTAATGTTGGCTTAGAGATTTAGACTTTGTATTAAAAAAAAAGGTTCTATGTACAAATCCCAACACAAGCAATCTGTTGCAATTCCTTGTGTGTCTGGTGGTTTAAGTAAAATTGCATGTTTAAATTTTTTTTAAGGCACCAACCAAGATAACTTTTTTTTTGTCATATGTAAAGACACGATTTATAAATGAAAAATGTATAAATGCAAGAAACAGAAGTGTCTGCAGTGTAATATTATAACCAAAGTTAAAGTTAAACCAAAAAAAATTTAAAAGCATAATCATTTGAACACACTAATTGTGTCAGTACAAATAAAACATCATTGGGAAAAAAAAACCCAAAGCGCATTCATTTCCCTTAAAAGGCCTGCTTACAAATGAACCACAAAACAAATGGGCCAAAGTCAAAGTCATTCCTGGATAATGTATTGTGGAGAAATATAAAGCCAGCAGCCTAAGACTGCGGTCTGCTTATTATCAAGGAACCTTAAATACTTATAAGGAATGTGTACTTTCATGATGCACGTGTTTGGTTGTAGAGTAGCATTGGTCTGCATAGTAGAATGATCCCCTGCTTAAGAACTTGTCCATAGCTATATTATAACATCAATGCATAGATTTGACTGAAACTGATATATATATATATATATATATATATATATATATATATACACATATGTCACCTATATAGTTTTAACATAATCCTAACATATATCCTCCATAATTAATCTACAACCCCAATTTCACAAAAGGACATAAAACCAATGCAATTTGCACAATATGCAAATCTCTTAGACTTATATTTTTTCCACACTAGAACACAGAAAACATTTAAAATATTTGGACTGAGGAAATTTTAAGAAAAAAATATTTTGAATTTGATGGCTGCAACATGTTTTAAAAAAGTTTGGACAGGGCAACATAGTATAAAGAAACAGCTGGATTAACATTTTGCAACTACATAAGTAACATTTGGGTATCAGGTATAAAAAGAATATCTTAAAGAGTCTTTCAGAAGTAAAATTGACAGAGTTTCACCAATCAAGAAACTGCAACTACAAATTTTCAATTTAAGAATAATGTTCCTCAACAAATATTTGCAGAGACTTTAAATATATATTTACAGTACATCAGGTAAATCAAAAGATTCTGAGGATCTGCTGAAATTTTTTTGCACAAGAGACTAGGGTGGAAATCAATACTGGATGCCCATGATCTTCAGGCCCTCAGGCAACACTGCATTAAAACAGGTGTGATTCTAAAATAAGAATTCTAAAATGCATGGGCTCTAATATTTGCCTGTGAAGACAGAAGACCATGCCATATAAAGCTGCAGGTAAGAGCTCTGTCATACAAAGAAAAAGCCATATGTGAACATGATCCAAAAATGCCACTATCTTCTATTGGTTAGATATCATTTAAAATGGACTGAGCCAAAGTGGAAAACTGTTTTTCAGTCAGAGGAACAAAAATGTTTAATTATTTTTTGGAAACCAATGAAACCTGCATCTCTAATAGTATGCATCAGTGACTATGAAATAGGCAGCTTTTACATTTGGAAAGGCAACATCAATGTTGAAAAGTATATAAAGTATTTAAAACAACATATGCTTCCATCCAGACAATGGAACTGGAAGGCCTTGCATATTTCAGCAAGACAATGCTAAACCACATACTGTATCTAATACAACAGCATAATAAAAGGACTAAGATGCTTAACTTGCCTGTTTTATCACTATTAAGAATTGGGGTTAGATAAAAATAAATTGCAATGCTTTTGAATGAGAGGTTTGAGAGCCCAGTATAGCTATTATTTTAGTGAAATTTTAATAAATTGTCAGAGAACCACTAGCCATGCCTCCCTCCTGGGCTCACACTCTCACTCAGCCTCTTCCTGCTACTAATCACCTACACATGTCCTACTCCTACTAATCACCTACACAAAAGGGCGACGTTCCGCTCCAGAGTCCAGCCGAGGGCTCCGCTCAAAACCTCCGCCGAGAACACCGCTGTGCCTCAGATCTCCGCTGAGGGTGTCGCTCCATCCCAGGCCTCAGCCAAGGTCATCGCTCCGCCCCAGACCTCCACCGAGAGCGCCGCTCCGCCTCCGACCTCCGCCAGGGGCGTCAGTCCGCCTCAGACGTCTGCCGGGGGTGTCGCTCCGCCTTAGAGTCTCGCAAAGGGCGCCGTTCTGCCTCAAACCCCCCAGAGATTGCAGGGCCTTCCTCAGAGTGCCCTGGCCCACCTGCTGAAGGTGGGATTGGGGCGTCAGGAGCGGCCCCTGCAGGAGGGGGTAATGTCAAAGAACCACCAGCCATGCCTCCCACCGAGGCTCACACTCTCATTTAGCCTCTCCCTGCTTCTAATCACCCACACCTGTCCCACTCCTACTAATCACCTACACCTGTTCCACATTTACCTATCCCCTTCATAAGGTCCCCATTCTCCCTCACTCACAGTCCGATCTACCAGTTACGACTATCAATCCCCCGGACTTCCTACCGCTCTTGTTCCCTGTGCTTCCATGCTCCTGGCCAGGCTTATATGGAAGCACTCAGTTAAGTGTACCATTTTGATTCAGTCACCTCTCTCATGTGTGCATGTTTAGACAATAAAATACATTCTGTGTTGCTCCTGGGTTCCGACGACTGGTCTATCTGTGACAGAAATAAAGGCTATAGAATATAAATAGGAATATAAAAAAAAAAAAAAAAAACAATTTATACAGATTTTCTGATTATTATGGTGTCATCAGGCCTCAAAATACAATTACAATAATAATATAATACATTTAAATATTAAAGTCGATAGCACTTAAGATTTGTATAAAACAGGTAATAACATTTTAAAAAATATACTATACTTTTACTTTTAAATAATTTTGAAATCACATAGTACAATTTTCTCTATCCTACTTTTCCCAGTTCAGCACACTGAGGTTCAAAAATATTTTTTTTAAACAGCAGGGAGATATTAATAAATCATGCACCAAAGTGATAGCAGAGTGACAAAGCTGCTTGATGTAAGCAAGAGCATCTACAGGGGGGGTTAATGCAGGAGTGTTTGTGTGTTTGTGCATATTGTGTGTGCGTTTGTGCGTTTGTGCGTACTGTGTATGTGTGTGTATGTGTGCGTGCGTGTGTGTGTGTGTGTGTGTGTGTGTATGTGTGTCAGTGTGTGTCAATCAGATTGGGCGTTGGAACGACATCTTCACCAAATAGAGCTTAAAGGTCAGCTCCTGAGGAAGATGACTGAGGAAGTGCTCTTGCTCTCTCGTGGTAGAAAAGACTATTCCTCAGGAGAGGGAAGACCTTTAATATATGAAGTGATGCCTGAGTATCTGGCTATAGGGCAGATGTAATATACAACTCACTGAAACATTTTTTTTTGTTCAAACTCTGTAGTCCAGCACAGTGATTTCTGTATTAAAAAACTATTATTAGGATCATGTACATAATTTTTAAAAGAAAATTTATATTGTGTTATCCTATTTAACTGCACCTAAAGAATGTTTGAATATGACTGAGTTCAGCATGGCTGATTTGTTTTATTTTTAAAAAATGGTAGGGGTGTAACGGTACATGCATTCATACCAAACCGTTTTGGTACAGGGCTTTTAGTTCTGTGCACATGTGTACCGAATGGAATTCTTTTTATGTGCAAAAATATTCCCTTATGAACGTATTAAGTGGAGGACTGCAAGTTTGTTTAGTCTCCACCTCACACTTTGAGCACAGAGTCACTTCATGTCATCTGCAATGTTTTTACATCAGTGAAGCAAAATGGATTCCTTTGCGTTTTATGTACAGCTTCAAGAATCTCTCTTAAAAGGAAAAAATCCTGACAATTCCACATATGGAGGAATTCTGCATTTCTTAATACCTAGATTATTTCTCCATTCAGGGAAATCGTGTTTGTACACACCTGCATTACCCAAATGGGGCCTACCACATATAAACTATTTAATTTCTAAATTTTTATATATTTAGTTTTATTTAATCCATTTCTTTTGTGCCAATTTAATCGATTACTCAATTGCATTAATTAAAATATATATATATTTTATTTTATTTTTATGTTAGGCGAGGCACGGATGCGGAAGCCGGAGTAATGGCAAACAGAAACTTTATTTAACAACAGGCAGAGCCAACACAAAAGCACTCACAGCACTCGGGATAGTCCATGAATATAGTCCGAGGGGAGTTTCGGAAGAGAAGCGCAGCTGTGGAGTGTGCGAAGAGTCCGAAACGGAACGTACGTAGCGGGATAACTGGACGTACGCGCACACCAACCTGAACCAACACGAACACGCATGAACATACAATAATGGACAGGGAGTGTGGGTGAATGTGGGGTCTTTATAGGAGCTGGAAATGAGTGAGTGAAACGAGCCACTGCTGTTCCCCATGAAGCCCGATTGCGAGCAGATCCATGCAGGTGGGGGAGAAGGAGCGAGATGCTTTGGGAAAACCCGAGGTTTGACAGCCGCCAAAGGGGGCTTTCCTGACACCACCACCCCCAAAGGGGCGGCAACTGACGCCCCGCACCCACAGCACACCCAGTGGGCCAGGGCACTCAGAGGAGGGCCCCAATAATCTCCCAGGGTCGAAGTGGACCCGGCCGGAACCGCCACGGGGCAAGGAACAGCCAGGAAGGGCCTGAGGCGATGACAACACCCCTGCGGAGAGCCGGAACAGGACAACGACCCCAGCGGGGTCCCGGAATGAAGCACAGCCCAACTTAAAAACCAGGAGCAGGGCAAGGCCCTCGGCGCCGACCGGAGGTGGAGAGACGGCCCCATGGAGACCAGGAGCGGACTAACGCCGCCAGCAAGGACCTGTGGTGGAGAGACGCCCACCACAGAGGCCTGGAACTAAGAGACGCTCCTCGTGACGACCAGAGGCTGGGCGGAGTCCTCGGCGGAGGCCTGGAGCTCGGACATGGCCACTGCAGAGACCCGGAACGGGATGATGTCCACGGCGGGGACCTGGAGCGGATCGATGCCCTCAGCGGAGACCAGGGCGAAGTGCTGCCCTTAGCGGAGACCTGGTGCGGAGCGGCGACATCAGCGGAGGCCGGAGGTGGAGCCACTTATTGAAGTCTAAAGGCCGAGTACCGTCCACTGCGGAGAGCAGTGGCCGAGAGACGCCTTCCCCGAAGACCTGAAGTGGAGCGACACCCAAAGTGGAGCCCGGGAACGGAGCCACGCCCTCAGCGGACACTGGCAGCTGAGCGACTTCCTCTAAGGTGGTTTGGAGCTGAGAGGCGGTCACCCTGAAAACCTGGAAAGGCGTGACGTCCCTGGCGGTGACCTCGACAGGGTTTATCGATGTGACGTCACCCTCCAGGGAGCTCAGGAGCAACCTGTCATCGTCCAGGGAGCTTGGAGGCAGGATATGGCCGTGAGAGCGGTCCTGAGGTGAGCAGTCACCAAGGGAGGAGCTCACGATCAGGACGTCACCATGGGGGGAGCTCGGGAGCAGGACGTCGCCGTGGAAGGAGTTCGGGAGCGGGACGTTGCTGTGGGAGAAGCTCGGGAGCGAGACGTGGCCATGAGAGGAGCCCTGGAAATGAGACATCACCGTGGGAGGAGCTCTGTGACGTGGCTTCGTCTTCTGGCTGCTCGTGGGGTGAGCTATCAGCTTTTGGGAGACTGTGGGGCAAGCCATCGCCCTCAGATAAGGCCAGGGGCAGCTGTTCAACGTCCCTTTCTCAGTCCTGGAGCTGAGGTGAGTGCTCTGGGGACCCCTTGGGTAAGGAGGAGGTCTGTGATGTAGCTTCGCCTTCTGAGTGCTGGTGGGGCGAGCCGTCATCCCCTTGGGAGACTGTGGGGCGAGCTATTGCCTTCGGATGAAGTCGGGGGCAGCGACTCGATGTCCCTTTCGCAGTCTAGGAGCCGAGTTGAGATCTCTGGGGATCTCTTGGGTAGAACGGAGCTCTGGGAGGTGGCGTCGCCTTCCGAGTGACTGTGGGGCGAACCGTCGCCTTTGGTGAAGCCCGGGGGCAATGGGACAACTTCCCTTTCGCGGTCTCGGAGGTGAGTTAAGTGCTCCGGGATCCCCTTGGGTTAAGAGGTGTTCTCGGGGACGTGCTGGCACAGAACCGGGCTCTCTTTGGGATGCTGGAGCGGAACCGAGCCTTCCTCGGGAATCAGGAGCGAAGCCAAGCCCTCATCAGGGACCGGGAGCAAAGAGGAGCTCTCCTGGAAGCCTGGGAGTGAGAAGGAGCTTGCCTGGAAGCCTAGGAGCAGAGAGGAGCTCACCTGGAAACCCTGGAGCGGAGAGGAGCTTGCCTGGAGACCCTGGAGCGGAGAGGAGCTTGCCTGGAGGTCATGGGACGAAGCCAAGCTCGTTTCAGGACTCTGGAGCGGAACAGAGCTCTCTAAAACTCTCTGGAGCGGAACGGAGCTCTCGGGGACTCTCTGGAGCGAAACAGAGCTCTCTGGGACTCTCTGGGTGCTCTGGGACTAAGAGGAGCTCTTGGGGACGCTCTGGACGCTCTGGAAATGAGAAGAGCTCTCGGGGCTGCTCAGGACGCTCTGGAACTGGGAAGAGCTCTCGGGGCCGCTCTTGATGCTCAGGAATGGAAAGGAGCTCTCCTTAGAGACCTGGCACGGAGCTGAGCTCCCCCTGGAGACCTAGAGTGGAGCTAAGCTCTCCTTGGAGACCTGGAGCGGAGCCGAGTCATCTCGGAGATTGTGGAGCGTGGCGGAGCCCTCCCGGAGGTTCTGGAGCAGGGAGGAGAGCTCCTGGAGGTCCTGTAGCAGGATGGAGTCTTCCTGGATGGCCTGGAGTACGGTGGATATCCCCTGGAGAGCTTGAGGTGGAGCAGAGCTCTCCTGGAGCACCTGCAGCAGAGATTAGATCTCCTGGAGACTCTGGTGTAAAACGGCGCTCTCAGGAGCGGGGGAGAGGAGATGGAGATCAGCCGTGATCATCCCGAGTTCCTTGGTGAGCAGCCCGGGTTTTCCCGGAGGCGGAGCTTGGCTGCCGCTTGATCGCGGCTCAGCAACCCCGACCTCCGAGGTTCGCTTCGCGCCAGGATAACGGCGTTAATCCGATCATGTCCCCTCTTTTTTGTTTGTCCTTTTTATCTTGTTTGTCCTTTTCTTTTGTCCGTATATTCCTTTTTGGTGGTCCGTTATTCTGTTAGGCGAGGCACGGAGGCGGAACCTGGAGTAACGGCAAACAGAAACTTTATTTAACAACAGGCAGAGCCAACACAAAAGCACTCACAGCACTCGGGACAGTCCGTGAATATAGTCCGAGGGAAGCTTAGGAAAAGAAGCGCAGCTGTGGAGTGTGCGAGGTCTCCGAAACAGAACGTTTGTAACGGAATAACTGGACATCAGCGCACACCAACATGAACCAACACGAACACGCATGAACATACAATAACGGACAGGGAGTGTGGGTGAATGTGGGGTCTTCATAGGAGCTGGGATTGAGCGAGTTAAACGAGCCCCAGCTGTTCCCCATGAAGCCCGATTGCGAGCAGATCCGTGCGGGCGGGGCACACACGGGAGAAGGAGCGAGGTGCTTTTGGTGAAAAAAATTTCATTTAAACCAAGCAGGTATTTTATGTCAAATTGTTTTCAAAATGTCAACTGTTGATGTTTACAAATGTTAATAGTAATAAACTGCATTAATGAAAAACAACTAGCAAATTTTGTTTTGCATTTCTTCCCCCTAACTGTACCAAAATTTAACCATTTTTTTTAAATCATTCTTACAAAAATGTAAGATTTTTTAATTTTAAAATGTTTTAATTAATTTATTTTATTATTTTATTAATTTAAATGTACTTATGAACTTGTTAACTTACACACTCAATAATAAAAATGCTTAATAACATAAAGACTCTTAGAGACTTTAGAGACATTTTATATAAAATGAGCCCTGTTTATTTGTAATTATTCAGGTTGACTGTAAAAGGAAAATATATAACAGATTGTCTTTTACCCAATCTGCTTAAATTTCCGTCATATTGAAATATTGGACATTCAGGAGATTAAAGAAACAGATACTGCTTCATTTAAAATTCATAGCTGTTCATAAAATGTCATAACTCTTAATGTTCAATAATCTAATGACCCAGGCTAATATGTCTACACAAACCTTAATTACATGTTAAAATGTGTTACAATTGTATATCATATTCAATCATTTATACTGTGAACATATTATAGCCCTTTCTAGACTTGACAGTTAAGATCGGAATATCTTGTTTTATATTTCATTAAGAATAAAAATAAATAAAAACAAAGCTCACCATATTGGATAATAATCGGTTTAATGTCAAAAAATGGGTAAAACTCAACATAACCTAAGAGAAATATCCCAGGTGTGAAAACCATATAGTGAAAAAAGAGAAAGGTGATTGAATAATTCATCAACAGCCTAAAGGAAGACTGACCAAAACCAATGATGTGGTAATCAGGGGAACAATATTCTTCTCCTCATCAATTATTAGTAGTTTGTGGATAATGGATTGATGAAGTGACCCCTACTCCTGCACTTCAGGGCCTTTCAACTGATTGCCATGCTTCTTGGAAGAAAATTACATAGAAGAAACATATAGCTATAACGGATGACTGGATATTAACACACTTTACCGGAATGGCACTTTCTGGTGAGGTTCATAAAATAAAAGACAAGACTGATAGTGTACACTCTACAGAGCTCAGGTCTGTTCTATAAGATAAGCTTGAGAGTCCCATCTTCTATTTCCCAGCGGATTTTGTCTTGTTTGCCAATCTAGTCACATTCCAATCTTTAGCAGAGGTTACAAGTCACCGTCTGCATTGTATTAATGTTGTTTGTTCACTTATTGTTGTGTGTTATGATTCTATGTCTGTGGAAAAATACGTAAACCCTTGCCCCTGTTCAGTCACACCACATCAACATAATCACATTGGATTTATTGACAGCCTGTCACAAATGAGCATTTCCCAAGGCCATCTATTGTAGCAGTGTCTTACGAATCAAAATGTAAAAACGTCTAAATAAATCTAATCACATGTCCAATTGTATAAAAACATCTTTTGCATGGAGATAAAAATGGTTGGCTTTCCTCAGGCCTCTTAGGATTATACAGACCGGAGACTGAATGTTTGGACAGTGTCATGGAGCCTAATGTTCATTTACCTGAGGTTGAATAACCTTAATATTTGAGTCTTTTTAAGTGCTAATAGAAGGAAATCTGTCATGGTGCGAGTTAGCTTCTTTTTTATTCCCCTCCCTTGATTTTGTGATTTTTTTTTTGTGTGTGTGTGTGTGTGCATAGCGCTCCACTTCACAAGTCTTTTTTATAGAATTATTGAACACACCTGTTCCTCATCAGCTTGCCAATCAGCAGTGTATTTAAACAATGGTTCTTCATCCACCAGCTTGTTCCAGCTTTCATTGCCAACTCATCAGGCTGAAACATTTTGTCCAATTGTTTAGCAGTGTTTTTTTTTAAATCTTGTGTTTTTATCATTCTTTTCTTTGTTCCTTGTGCGCCAGGTCCATAGCCCACCCAGCCTGCCTGCTCACCACCTGCTATGCCCAGACCAGCTGAACTGTAAATGTGTCTCCCTTGATTTAAACATTTACACTTGATTCTGTGTTCTGCGTCTAGGTCTCCTTAGTATTGTGATCATATCAGAAAGATCTAGCTATCATGGACCAAGCAAAATTGGATCCCCTGTCTTCAAACACTTTGATTGGACCAGACCACCTGCACAACATTCTCCAGCTAAGGGGCACCATTCTGCCTACACAATCTACCAGAGCTTGCTACGAGCAACTGTAACACAGTGGCACAGATTTCATTTTTCTTTCAGCAACTCCTTCCCCAATTGGCCCAGATATCTGATAGCTCTCAGCCCAGTCATCCTGCTCCAGCAGCCTCCAGCGCTCCGTCCTTCAGGTCTCTGTAGCTTGAAGCACATTGGCCTTGCCCCAAAGACTACACAGATGAAGACTCTTCTCCTTCAATGCACCCTTCTGTTCACCGAGCATCCTCCAACTACACTACTTATAAAGTCAAGATCATTAGCCCACATCACCAGACAGCTGAGTGGAGATGAATTGGCCTAGGCTTCTGCAGTCTGAGATGGACAGCTGGCTCTGTGGACCACCATCTCCTTTTTCACTGCCAAACTAATAAAGATATTTGACCATTCTACACAACAGAGCTAGGCTGCCAAATGCATCCTTACACTGTGTGGCAGGGTGTTCAATAGAGTTCCAATTCCTTGTCATCAATTTAAAGGGGAATGATGCAGAACATTTTGTTAAGCTTCAATAATACAGGGAAGAAGCTAGCCCCTTTAGAACAAACTTGACACCTTTGAATCACTCACCTCATCATTAGATTGGATAACTACATGTGGGAGTGATTCAAGAAGAGGGGCAACAGGGCCTATGAATAACCTCTACCTTGGCCAATTTCTCACACATCATTGCCCTTGAGCTAAATAAACAAAGGGGGCTTGTTGGTAGTAAAGCGGCTACTCGTGAGCCGAATGATGACCTACATGTACTCGCCTGATATACTCTTTATCTTTACTGCATCCCCATCACATTCACTAACTTCTACAAGTCCTGCTTAAAATAAAACAGCAGTATGCCAAACCAAATAAATTTGTCCCATTCTCAGGTTCTTTCATGGATTCTGTTAGAGATCATCTGAGTTAGAGCCAATACCAGGAAAATCCAAGCCACGATTAAAGGGGGCCATACTCAACACTGTAATAAACTCCCCTGGGATCCTAGGATTTGCTCATTTTTCACCCCATACATCAGGAACTATAGCTGAGTAATGGTACATCTCACCAAGCTCACATCCACTTAATTTGTTTGGATCCTAAAGCAGAGAGAATATTTAACAAACTCAAGAAAATGTTTACCTTTGCTCCTGTAACAGTTTAGTCCAACCTGTCATTGCAGTTCATGCAATTAGACACATAAAACACAGGTGTGGGTGCTACCCTTTTCTAGCATTCAATCCTAAATTAAATTCTGAAACCTTTTATCCATGTACAGTGGGGCAAAAGAGTATTTAGTCATTTTAGTTAGCATTTCAAGGTTCTAGAGTGGCCTAGCCAGTCTCCAGATCTAAACCCCATAGAAAGTCTTTGAAGAGAGTTGAAAATCGGTGTTGCCCAGCGACAGCCCCATAACATCACTGCTCTAGAGGAGATCTGCATGGAGAAATGGGCCAAACTACCAGCAACAGTGTCTAAAAACCTTGTGGAGAAACGTTTGATCTCTGCCATTGCCAACAAAGGGTATATAACAAAGTATTGAGATGAACTTTTGTTATTGACCAAATACCTATTTTCCACCATAATCTGCAAATAGATCTTTTAAAAATTAGACAATGTGATTTTCATGATTTTTATTCTCATTTTGTCTCTCATAGTTGAAGTGTACCTATGATGAAAATTACAGGACTCTCTCATCTTTAAGTGGGAGAACGTGCACAGTTGTTAGCTGACTAAATACTTTTTTGCCCCACTGTATCTGATTTTCTTGCCAAACAAACTCTTTACAAAGAGGGACTCTTGAGTTTCTAACTGTGAAGTTAGCCCTGGAGAAATGGAGGCATTGGCTACAGGGGGGCAAGCACCTGTTCATTGTTTGGTAAGGCCATAAGAACCTGGCTTGAATTTATAAACACAGAGACTCCCATCAGGAATGTGGGATCATGTATCGTCCTGGCTTAAAAAAATTTAAGACAGATGCTCTCTCTTGCTAATAGACCCCTGAAGAAACCTTCTTGAGTTCCGAAACCAACATCCTTTCATCCTGTGTAGAGGGGCATTGGGGTCTCTCCTCAGGATTTCATCTCCAAACCAAGAGTCAGGTGAAACATGTAATCTGGAGGTTGCTGTATCAATATTAAAAACTCCTCTACCTGGAGCTCTCAGCTCCCTTTAAGAGAATATACATACAACTCCCAGTCCAGCACCATGACTAGTGGGACACCCTTCAAATGTTCCATTCATGCAGTTCCACATTCTTTAAGGCCTGTTCAGCCTTTTTGCACTAGGCAGTGCATAAAACAGGCTTTAATTACTCACACTAAACACTATAGCTCCTAGTCATACCATATGTATCATATGCATACTTTGAAAATTCTTGCTATTTTCCTTATTGCATAGATGGCATCCTGATCTATTCCCAAACCAAAACAGAACAAATCCTCTATTTTGCTGCACTGTGGTGCCACCCCTTTACATTCCTTTTCAAAGGAAACTCCAGGATTATCGAATTAAACCATGAAAACTCGTCCTTATGGTGTTTAATTTAGCTACTGGGTAAACCGAGGCTTTGCAAAAGACCCAATATCAACATCGGTGATGGACCAAGATGGCGGCATATGTACAACATGAGGCCCAGCGTCTCTCCAGTTGTATCAGTCTTGCCCCAGTTACTATGCCCATTCTAATGAGCTGTGTTCTAATGGTTAATGTAAGTATTTCGTAACATCTGGCACTGATTTTTCTACTCCAGACCACCAAAAGTCAACATACTCTATAAAAAAAAAATAATTCCTGTGAAAATTCTATTTGACCAGGCCTTGTCTTTTCAGCTTTGCCTTTTATTTTAATCTGATGCTGCTTGACCCAGCCTGGTACTACCTTGGCCTTATTCTGTGCTTTGGATCTTGACAATGTTTTGGAACTGCTCTGGGTATGGTGATTCTTCTGGTTTTGACTCCTCCTGTTTTTTGTCTGACTTTGGTCCTTTCCTTAAAACACTTTATGCATGATCTCTAAATGTGGAGTAATCTCTGATTCAATTTGTAATAATCTCATACAAAATATTACATAGATTTTCTAATTTTGCAGTCCCCTACAAGCCAACTATGTATAGTTTCTGCCTTTTCATCCACTGACTTTCAAATGAACACTCATTGGGTGACGTGGATTTGTGCTTGGTTGAGTCAGTGGAAACATCTGGTATTATACTTTAGACACACAGTTCGAATTTTCAGCTGATGTCTTGAATACAATGTTTTCTCTAAGATAAAACTCTCACATCAGACAGCTATGAAAAAAAATAGCTTGTGTTCCCTACATTTCATGTTTGCATAACACTGTGTATATACCAGATATTGTATAATTATAAAATATCGCATTAGCTGGAGTGCAGTTAAATCAAATAGATCCGAGGGAAGCCACATTCACTTTATTGCAGGCTGGTGTGTGAACTCCCACTGATTAGATTCTGATTAGTACATCCCTATTAAAAACGCTGACAATAAAGTTGCCGGAATTTCTTCGTACTTTTTAAGACAAAAGATGTACTCATGAAAATTATTGTTTTTCATGTATGCCATTAGTGGACCACAAATAACTATTGTGTAATGGATATATTTACAAAAAACAAGAATTATGGTATGTTATACACAAATATGAAATGTGAAGCTTTATATTGACTGTATCTCAGCATTAAGAAATATAATACCTTCACCACGTCATTATATTTATTATCCTAGTATCCTACAGTGAAACACAGAAATCACCTTTGTTTTGACTGTTTTATTTGGGATCTGTTCATATAACACCATACCAAATGGATTTGCTCACTAATCTACTCACAGGCATAAAGACAGGCACTACACTTTTAGCCCATGTGAGTGTCCTCGTGCAGTTCACTATTGGTCCACACTAAAATTTATCATACAGAGGTGTTACAGGGCACAGCAGCGCTCCCCATAAATGAACTGTTTCTAAAAAAATTTCTTACAACACACAATTAATGACTTTCCAAAGAAGAGATGCTCTGGTGATTCTAACGTATGGATCCTTTTGATAGTTTTGTATTGAGATCAATTCTCATGAAATATCATACCTACCTGGAAGTTTTAAACAAGAGAGTTTAATATTTACTTAACGTGGATAGGAATCTCTTCATCCGCTGAGCCTTAGTTCATCGTGCACACAAGTCAGCAATCTGTCACTCAGTCATATAGCTTAGGATCACTGCGTCATCTATACCTTCTGAGAGAATGTATTCAAAAGCAGAAGAAGAAAAATCCTCACGAGAGAAATGCTTTCAGTCAATAGTTTATTTTTCTTGCACCCTAATCACATTACACTTAACTATTATGTAACAATAAGTATACCTAGTAATGCAGCTCTCTCTCTCTCTCTCTCTCTCTCTCTCTCTCTCTCTCTCTCTCTCTCTCTTTCTCTGTCAACTCAAGTCAAGTCAAGTCAAGTCAAGTCAAGTCAAGTCAAGTCAAATGTGCTTTTGAGGTACCAGTGATCCTGTCCCTTTCTTCTTTTTGGCTCTGCCGGATTCATCATCCTGATGCCCTATTGGAGTTCAAAACAGCGCTGTGACGACTAGTATTTTTAAAGTTGAAATAAATAAAGCGTTCGCAGCTATGCTAAAGCTTTTTTTTTTTTTTTTTTTTTTTTCTTACAAATTTTAGTAATGTTAACATTATCACAATAGTCTACTTCATACTTAAATAAATTGTGCAGTTGTATTTACTGAATAAATACAATTTAAACATACAAATAACACTGAATAGGTTAACTATTCTTTCTAATAAGTAGTTTGTCTCTTTCACGTCCACTGTTGATTTTTATTTAGTTTTTTTTTTTAAATGCAATAGACAATATGATCTATTTTACTATATCTATAATAGATTATATTGTTTTAGTAGTGGGGGGGGGGGTATGTCTAGCTAGAAAAATAACTCCATATTTTACTGTAGGTCAGTGTTTTACTGTAAATAAATTACTAAACATATAACTGTCCTGGGTGATTTATTCTGTGTGTCTATTAAAATAGTTTATAATTTAATTATAATCTTAAACTTGCTAAGGTCAGCATTTTAAGAGAAAACAAATCAAAACAAATGGTTATTTGTGTAGCCTAGCCAATGACATTGCATGTTTTAAACTATAAGGAATAAATATATATGGACTGACTTTATATTTAATTTACAATTAATTAAATTAATATTTATAATCTATTTAATTCTGTAAAGCTGCTTTTCAACGTGTATTGTTAAAAGTACCATACAAACATTGAAGATTGAATTGGATTAAATTGAATCGAATCGAAACGAATCGAATTGAAAAATATATATAAAGAGGAAGGAATGTAGTTTGTTTGAATAATAGGGCTTATTCAAAAGATTAATGTTTATTCTATTGTAATCTATTTAATATACATATTGATGGATGCAATTATTATTTATTTTATACTTGTTATATAATTAATATCGACACAAAGCTGAAAGAATTTGGTTCTAAATCAAAAAGAACATAAGCTCTACCGCCGGCTCTATTCCAAACAACTCAACGTGACTTAAACTACATTTCCCATGATGCTCTTGAGGTTTGATCATGTGACAATTGTGTTCTTGTGACCAGTGTTGAGTGTTTCCAGTCTCATTGCTGTAAATGAGGCGTTCACGACCCGGGAACTGCTCCAAATCCGTGTGTTTGTACAGAATCTCTGCAGTGATTGAGCGCCACTATCTTCTTTATTTTTATTCAGTGAACTGCCACCTTCATTGGGTGTCTCTTTTGGATTCATTGACGGCTAGCGGTTAGCAGGGAGCTATGTCGGAAGTGGAGGAGCAGGTAACGCGTGTCCATCTGAAAAGCTTCAGTTTAAGATCATTTATTAAAATATATGATCAGTTTGACTGAATGTAAATGTACAGCTACTTTCAGCAAAATGCATCTTAAATGACATAAATGATCTCAAACGACTGAAGGGGGAGGTCTGTAATTGCTAATTGTTTATACTCGCTAACTCACAAATATGTAGCACATAAATGGTTAATAAAATGCAAATAAATAATTTCATTTTTTTTCAGGTTCGGAAATTTATTGGATGAAAACAACTAATTTTGTTTTCTCAGCGTGTTTTTGTAACCCCCACCCCTAAAATGGACTGTACCATTTTAGCTTTAATAAATGTACTGCTGGACTTTTTATTATATATTTATTCAGAAGTGTTATGTATATTATATATTTTAGTCTGCAAAACTTTTCATGTTGATCTAAGACTTGTACAATTCTCATTCAGGTTATCTGTCTGTCAGGCTTTCTAAAATGAAATTAAAAATTAAAAAAAGGTTGACATAACATCCAGTATACAGAACGGGTCAATATAAAACATTACTACTAAATACACCCAAACTATGAAAGAAAACATGTAGAGTTATGTATAAACAAAACAGTGTTTAGAAAACACATAATGTTTTGCAATTTAGATTGTCTAAAGCAGCTACGTTTATCCTCGAGGCATTCTCTCATCAGATTCACGAGTTAGTCACTTAGAATGGTTTTCACTTCACAGTTCGGCCTAGTCAAGAATTAATTTGTGACATTTCTTGCCTTCTAAATGTGCTTTAGACTATCAGTTGACGGAGTAAAGTTTAAGAACAGTCAATACCCCTTTTAGTGTTACAACAGCTACAGTACAAATCTATATTATGGTTAGAAACAGTCAGTGAAGTAAAGAGAAAAGACAGTTCATTTTCATAAAAATAAATAAATAAATAAATAAAAGTCAGTTTGAAAAATCTCAGGAAATTTAAATGTACTCCCAAGTGCAGTCTCCAAAACCATCAAACAGGCTCTCATGTGGACCATTTCAGGAAAAGAAGACCAAGAGCTACCTCTGCTGCAGAAGAAATGTTTATTAGAATAACCAGCTTCAGAAGCCACCGATTTACATTAATACTTCTCGCCGTTCAGGTGGCAGACATATTTCAACATACACTGTTCAGAAGAGACAGAAGGAGGCATCTTTGAAGAATTGAAAATTCTTGTTGACTACAAAAGTCCATATTTGTTTGTCATAATTTTAATGTCTAGTATAAATATACAATTTTAACTACAATTAAAATAAAGCATACCATTGAATATGAAGGCATGTCCAAACATTTTGACTGGTACTGACATATACTAATAAAAGGTGAATTTTATTTTACAGGGAAAGAAACCCAGTGAGGAGTCCACAGATGAGTCAGAGGTAAGAGCAGTTGCTTTTCTTTTAGAGATTATATTTGCCACAAATCAAATAGCATTGTTTATAATCTTCCTGGACGGGCTAAAGTGTGTTTTGTCACAGACACATGTAGCGATTAGCAACTTTTTTATTTTTTTTTATTTTTTTTTTTTTTATTATTATTATAATGGCTGCTAGTGTTACAGATATGGGCATCATTTTGTTTTGACAATGATGATGATAGAGCAGAAGAATGCAAAAACATTTTGAATGGTTGTTGGTGCAGTGGGTAGCAAAACTTTATCAGTCCAGGGTTTCTTGTTTTGATTACTACCTCTGTTTTTCTTTGTGTTTGATTGTGCTTCCTCTTGGTTCTCCAGTTTCCTTCCATCTCCCAAATGTATCCCGGTTGGTCAGAGATTCCCATAAAGATTTTTGTGCGACCTCAATTGGACATAATACATTTTCTGTGATCCCTATCCATGTTCACTCTACTTTTTTTTTTCATTCCAGATTTACAATATAGGACCACATCTGATTGTCATGCAGTATATATTCTGTCACATCTGACATACTAGTAGTTGTTACAGGAAATAGAAAACAGGGCAGGCTGGTGCCATTTCAGCCCAGTAAGAAGTATGAAGCTTTACACTTGCTGCATAATTTTTTTACACACACTCAGAAGCAGAAGTAATGCAAGCTGCAGTACTATTCACACAATCGCTGTGTACCTAATGTACATTCAGATTATGCAAAACAACTCACACAAGCTTTAGAGCCAAACCATCTTTGTTTAACGGGTTTCCTAGTGTGTAAAATGTTTACCAAATGTTATGAGATGCATCACAAATTTCGGTAGAAAACCTATAAGGCTGGTACACAAAACATACTATAAGACCTTCTGTGATAGGATGAACATTTAGTGTCAGATCTCAGTAGCAGCCTGGAACAGTTTATGTGAATTGTGGCACATTCTTTTTCTAATGGGGCAAATATATGAATTAATCATGGCATTATTTACTGTTATGACAGTATCAGAGCAATGAAAAAGACTAAATTAGCACTAAAACATGTTTTGTTAGGTCAGTGGGTGTTTATCGTTATTGCTTTATACACTGAAATGAAATATATTTTCTTTATGATCATGGTGCAACACATAACAGCACACAAGACTACATAAAGTGTGAAACACGTGCAGAACAATACACAGGCCAAAAGAATAATGTTGTGATTGAAATTGTGTTGCACAATGGACAAGCAGCACTGAGTATGGACAGGAAAGAGTTTTGTAAAGTGTGACTTTATGGGGTTAAATGTTGGTTGAGGTTTGTGTTAGGTGGCAGCAGGCTGTGAATTAATCCGACTTTGTCTGGGAAGAAATGGAGTGTGCTGGTGTTGGCATGGATACTCTGGTACCTTCTGCCAGATGGTAAGATGGTGAAGAGTCTGTGGGAGGGTTGAGAGGGGTTAAAGGGGTCACCTGTGATGCCGGTGGCTTTGCAGAATAAGTGTTATTGTAAAATGTGAGGATGGTTAGTAGGAAAAACCCTGTTGATCTGAGGACAGGAAAGGGGGAGTCTGACTCTCTTCAGACTTGATGATTTGAGTTGAACTGCACTTTGCAGCACAGTCAGGAGTCACCAGTGTAAACAGCAGTGGACTTAACCCTGAACCCTGTGTGACACCGGTGTTTGGTGTAGTGGTGCAGGATGTGGTGGTGTCATTCCTGAAGATCGTTCGCAGAGAAGGGTGATCAAACCCAGCATGCTCAGCTTACTTATGAGTTGTCTGATGATTGTGTTGAATGCTAAACTAAAGTCTATGAACAGCAGCTTTATATGTGTTAGGATTTTACCAGCCTTGTACATTCAATATTATTTGAATTGGACTTTCAGTAGCATTTGATAAAACTAGTACATATTATGTTTGTACAATATTACTAATATGAACTTAAATATTTGAAAAAATCCATAGAAGAGCTTCTGCCATGTCCTTAATTCATGGGACTCCTTTGCCTTAGGTTCAAACAGACTTGGATAAGCGTGGTCCCATTTATTGTGCAGTATATTCCCTCATAATGTCCGTGTTCCTTCGATTTTGGTTTTAGCATAGCAGCTACTGACAATGGGTAGAGCATTTCATGTATTGAAATATACTTCATTTTATCTAGTCTTCAATTTTCACAACTGATTTGAAAACTTTCTTGCTATCGTAAAATAATGCTTTTTTATTTATATTAAGCTACACTTCAAAATGTACATATATCATTATCATATTACATTTGTAAGTTAAAAATGAGTTTAATATGGAATAAAGTCACAAGGTGTGAAATGTCTCGTTATCTGAAGGTCATCTTAAACCTGATGTGTATGTTAGAAAGATCCCGGACCAATCCTGTGTATTAGTACTGGAGCAGAAAAGGAAATTCTGGGTCAGTATTGGATCAGATTGACCTATTTTCCTATCTGATCCACTGATATATTTTCTTCTTTGAATGCTTGCGGTGGGTTTAAAGTTTCTGAAAAGTTTCAAGGGAATCTTCAAACGCTTCCAGTATTTTCTAATGTATTAGTTGTTTTTACGCTTCTGAAAAAGTCTTTTTGAGAATTTTGTCGTGCAGCAAAACATTTGCATTCGTCTTCCATGAGCTTAACAACTTCTGTAACTCATTATGTAACAGATTAATTTAACAATGATTTATTTAATTAGCATTTCCCATGTGATGTGATCATATTTGTGATATTTTCTATCACATTATTATACCCAAGGTAAACAAGTTATTTATTATTATAGACACAATAACATTTTGGAATGACCACAATAGTTTTTACCTCATTCCTGTTACAGTGTAAAATACTGTCTGAGCCGCAATGAGACACCGGGCACCTTTTAACTAATTGTATCTTATACAACCATACAGTGCTGTAAATGGCAAGAATAAGGTGTATTATTATTACAGCTCATAACTAAAATAACTTCTTTCTTATTTATAACACATAAGATTAAGTGTATTTCATGCTTTTAGCATTTTGTATGAAATTACTTATACCATTACAGGATGTGTTTTGCCAGTGATCAGTTTGACTTCATAAGGTTACTCTTATTTATTGTCAGGTGTTGTAAATTATTATATACGCTGAAGTACACGTAAACAACTTCGTTAGTTATAAAGAACAAACATGTGGTGCCATCCAGATGAGGATGGGTTCCCTGTTGAGTCTGGTTCCTTTCACGGTTTCTTCCTCATACCATCTCAGGGAGATTTTCCTTACTCTGGCTTACTCATTAGGGATAAACTTGTAGGCCCTAAACTAACATTTGGACTACCGTAATTTCCGGACTATTAGGCGCACCCAAATATAAGCCGCACCCACTGATTTTCACAAAGATTTTTATTTTGAACATAAATAAGCCGCACTGATAACCTGCTGTTTTATATTTATAATTGTATTGTACAGTCACAAATTTGTAATTTGCTGCTTTGAAATTTTTTGCCAGTAAAGAAATGGACAGATGAGGTGCACAGATAAAAATGTAGCTATTATATCGTTGAAAATACTTTTGTTCAACGCTAAGGCAGCTAGAGAAGTTTGAAAATGATAAAATAATTTTAGTTGTAAAGAAAATAAAAATCTGCTGTAATGCAGCTCGTGTCTACGAATGTATTATAAATTATAAGGACAAAAGTTAATGGACACCTGACCTGATTCACATGGGCTTTATGGACCACATATACAGTAGTTTGTGCTTTCTGTTATAATAGCCTCCACTCTTCTGGGAAGATGTTCCACTAGATTTTGGAGTGTGGTTGTGGAGATTTGTAATCATTCAGCCACGAGGGTGTTAGTAAAGTCAGATGCTGATGCAGGGTGAGAAGTTCTGGGGATGCAGTCTGTGTTTCGACTCAAAGGTTTTCATTTGGGTTGAGGTCAAAGTTCTCTAGCAGGCCACTCAAGATCTTCCACTCCAACCCTTGTTAGAATGATCTCCATGGAGCAGGTTTTGTACACATGGGCAGTTTGGGGAAGAACCACATATGGCTGGAGAAGTCAGGTGTCCTAATACTTTTGTCAATATAGTATGCATATATAAGAAGTGGAATAAATATAAGGTAATCTATAAATAAAAATATTCTTGTGCTATTTTTCTTTTACTTATGGTACAGTTATGTAATTCTTGACCCATGTCATACTCGGTTTATAGATATTTATATGTATTTATTAAGTAGACACTTTTATCGCATAACCATCATAGCCTATTGGTCAGTAGGACAGAACCGTAACTCCTGAGTAATGTGAATTTGGTTTCGACTGTAGGAGGCAGATGAATATGATTCTGAAAAGGTTTCTCTGTCACCAGAGTATCCACATGCCTGCAAGCGGATAAATAAAATACCGTGTGTCAGGCTGAGATGGGATGGAGGCTGTAAGTGATAGAGAGAATGAAATGTCAAGCAGTCACTGAATACCTCCACTGCAGCTCCTTACAATGTAGAATGAATAAATAAATAATAAAAACTATCTGTGGGTTCACAGTAAAACCTCGGTGTGTGGAGTGATTTATTATAATTTTTCACAGTCTTGCTTCAGATTTTTTTGCTTGCTTGCTTGCTTTATTTCACCTGTTTCCCTCTCGCTCTTCCTGTACACTTTTCTTGTAAGTATCCACACTATGGCTAAATTTTTACCTCCTGTATGTAGAAGTCTTAAAGGCATTTGCAATTCAGTGTTGCGCTATCCAGTGAATAAAACCCAAAGTGACATGCTGTTAAAACAGTCAACAACAGTTTGCTTTTACAAATGAATTTATTCAGCATTAAAAAAATTAACATTTCTCTTCCAGAACTGTTAAAGATGATTTTTATTTGGTTGTGGGTTTTATTTTCTGTGTGGCAAAATACCTTTTTTTTGTCTTTTTGAGTTTCAGTTCTTGAATCAGTTTCAACCTTGGAAGCATTTATACATTTATTCGTTTCGATCACATGGAGGACTATTACACTTTGCCTTTATTATGCAAAGACTATAAATTATAAATAAATCAACTTCTATTATATCTCTATAATGCGAATATAAGATATGTAAAAATCTTGTTTTGAAACAGCTATTCATTAGAACATGTTTTCGATAATAAGTGCAACATCAGAGCGGAATTTTTTTTTCCTTCTTTTTTTGACTTGTACAATAATAATCATCAGTTTCACTTCTAACCTGCAGTCTCTGTCTCTTTGTATTTATTGGCATGCCCTACAATCACAAAGCCGCAATCTGCTGCTCAGAAATTTCTTGCCAGCAAAGAATTATATCCCATACGGAAAGCTGGGAGGGGGAAAAAACGCTGCATTCTCGAGACGTGATGTCACACAGGGAATCGAAGGAGGATGCAGGCTTAGACTGACATTAATCTGAGTGTCAGTTTGATGCTCTGCGTCGACAATCTGGAGAATCCGAGGAGCGAGAGAGATACGAGGAAGATAGAATGAGAAGCGAGAGAGAGAGAGAGAGATAGAATTGTGTGTGAAAGGCAGAAGAGTGTGTGCTTGGTCACACCACTCCAAGAACAGGGCAATTAAAGACAGACTCCCCTTCATCCCCCTCTCCCCAGGGCACCAATTAGGAGCGGCACGGAACACCAGCACAACACTCATCCGCCACAGCGGCAAACACTAACAAGAAGCAGAAATTATGGGATATGAAACGGCAGAGCTATCACTCTAACAACCCCCTCCCCCCTCCTCACTCCAACCACACACACACACAAACACACACAACCAATGTAGAAAGTTTTTGTGCCTTTTTCCTCCCCTCATCTTTTTTCCTCGCTCCACAACTATAATGGCTTTGTAGACCATGACAAATGTCCAGGTATTCGAAATTTCACATCTGGAGAAGACAGGAAATGGACATGGGAGCTCAGGCGATGAGGGGAGAAAACACCTTTTAGAAGTAAAAGGAGCTGCTCTGTACTTACAAATCACACTTTTCCACAAACATCCATGAGTGGAACAATGTGGGGAAAACGTAGGATTTGACACAACTGTAAAAGCCCAAATTACAGTTCTCGTATATCATCTATACAATGTTCAAATGACAACACTAAAGTGGAAGTGGAAGTATTGAATCATTTGGTCGAATGGAAAAAAGATAAAGGCTAATTTTGTTGTATTTGGTTGAACACCAAATACTGGCAGCAGCAAGTACAGGTTCACACTGTGGTAAATCAAAAGCTTTGCCTTAGCACCTGTGAAGTTAAAAAAAAAAAAAAAAACACACACACTAAAAGCATGAGTAAGTTTGACTCATTTTTTAGTTTTGAAATAACAAGTTTAAGCAAACAAAATGCTCAGGTCCAAATAACAAGGTTTCAAACAAGAAGTATTCATGTAGCATCTGATAAACTGTACAGCCAAAGACTATTTGCAGAGAAAGTAATATGCTTAGATATTTGTGAGTAAATTAGGAGATAAAACTTGTGTATAATATTTGTTTTATGTAGTAAAATGGTTTTTATTCCTCAAAAAGGTACACATTATGACCTAATTTGTATTGAAGAACTTGTATTCAAGCGTTGCCCTCAGCCCCACTAAACACCTTTAGGTGGAACTGGAATGCTGACTGCAACCCACACCCTCTTTACCTGACCTTTACAATTAAATTTACAGCCTTATCCAGAGTGACTCACAGTGTATCTCATCTATACAACTGAGCAGTTCAGCAGACGCCTTTATCCAGAGCAACAATTTATATCATATATGCAAACAGAATTCAAGTGGCAGCTTGGTGGCACCATTATTTGAGCTCACAACTAGAGGTTGGCCGATGGTGGTTTTTACAGATACTGATAGCTAGGTTGGATAGTTGGACGGTAACCGATTAATCAACTGTTTTTTTTTTTTTTTAAATGGATACTGGGGGAAAAAACAACACCACCACTCTATGTAAAAATGGTACTGAGCTTTATTACAAAAACAATAAAAAACAGTGCTAAATCATAAAAAAAAAATGAAAAAAATGTGAATATAATAATATATTGAGGAAAATGTACTTTTGAACTTGTGTCTCAAAAACAGCAAGGAGTGTCAGTGATTCGCACCTATATTCACATGTGCTCTATAATGAAAGCAGACCTTTTCAGCCACTCCAGCATAAGACACAACCCGGAAAAACTATCTGTGTGGATTTTTTTTACTGACAGTTCCAGCAATCAACTATCGGTGCCGATTCATCGGTTTTGCAGATTAATCGGCTCCAATAGTTAATTGCTCCTTTATTAAAACCTTTTAAACAGACTTCTTCCCCACTTCCAGGCAATTACAAAAGCACTAATACTCTTGTGGGTGAATGACTATGAATCTCTACAGCCACAATCCAAAGTCTAGTGAAATGCCTTGGAGGTTATTATAACCAATTGGAATGTCGAGGGGCCCACATACTTTTGGTCATGCTGTTTAAATATAAATGTACTGTATATTTGTAGCTCAATCTAAATGCTGTTAGCTTTAATATTTAAATGTGCAGCAAATATCTAATATTCAATAATTTTGATGATTTTTTACATTTGATTTACTGAAATCAAAGACATAGTTTAAATAAATACTGTATACCAGTTTCAGAAAAATGTCAATCTTAAGGGTTTGTACATCAAAAAACTTTCTTGCAGATGTAATATCTGCTCTTTGCTCTGAAGGGAGCACACATGAAAGCCCTTCACTGAACTGCCTTTAAGAGGTAGTAAATAGAGTGTGTGGGTAAATGAATCTGCTTGCATTGATAATGCTCTGTATTATATGCACTTCAAGGTAGAAACAGGCATCGAGGCATACATTTAAAGCTTGTGCTATTTTGCTTATGTGAAAAACATAAACGTTTGTAGGTGGTGCTAGTCTTTAAGGGTTTTTTTTTTTTTTTTTGGAGTCTTTTTTTTTTTTTTTTTCAGTTTACATAATAGATTTCCGCCAGGGTGTTATAGAGTAAATTTCTATTTTGTGTTAGGGTTCACAAATATTTTAATTATCACACAAAATCTGTGAAATAGTGTGTAAAATACACTATATGGACCAAAATTATTGGGACACCTGACTTATAAAGTGCTTTCCCAAACTGTTAGCACAAAGTTGGAGTCGCACAATTGTATAAGATGTCTTTGGATGAAGAAGCATTACATTATTCCTTTTCTTTAACTAGGAGACCCAAACATATTCCATTATGACAATGACCCTGTGCGCAAAGTGAACTCTATACAACATATGATTTACATGAGATGGAGTGAAAGATCTTAAGTGGCCTGCTGTAGAGATCTGACTTTCTTACACCTATGGGATGAATTGTAACACTTAATGCACCCTAGGCCTCCTCACCCCACCCTTCATCAGTACCTGACTTTACTTACTAGCAAATGGAGACTAAATGTACAGTAAAACGTGATGTTCTGTAATAGCCTATATGAATCTTATGTGTCAAAAAAAATACTCCTATATAGTCTATTAAAGACATATTAAAAATGCATCACTGTTACCAGCTTTTGGATCCTTCACTCTGTTTTAGATCACTTTTTTTTTTTTTTTTTTTCCTTAGATTGCAGGGCAAATCTTTTCTCACTGAGATGTTATACAGCCAGATGTCATATTCTCATCTTTTCTCATTATTTTAAATACGCCCAGGACACCAACCAATCACCACCAAGGCACTTCTTAATTTTGGTCCTTTAAAAAATTTGAAGCCTTGTTTTAGATTATTATTTCTTGGTGCATCCAGTTTGTACATCCAGTGCATGTCATTATTTTTTGTTTGCAAACGCTTTGTATAATTTACTTTTCCCCAACATAATGCCTATAACTCTTCAAACTTCAGGTGTGACTTTCTAGCAAAATTTGTTTTGTTTCACATACTTTAAATGGTTAATGGTTGAACTACTTTTTCAGAGATAGAATGAACAGTTGTGATGAACAGTCGAGTTGAAGACCTGAACTCGGTACAATGCTGAAAGTTGTATTGTTCATTGTCTGAGATTTTGAGGACATTTGCTAAGATGTGGGTGAGGGCATTCTGACAGTGCGAGTCCCTGTGAAGGGATAAGGTTCTTATTAAGGATGAAGAAATAGCAGCCTCAGGACAGCTTTGGTTCAGGTGCTCAGAATCTGCCAGCAAACCATGTTTGATTCAGTTTCACACAAACTTGCTGTAGAAGTTTTACAAAGTGAAACAAATGAAGAGTCTTAGTGATAGTGTTGGATTTTTAGCTGTTTTGATCATATCTTCATTTGTGTGTGTGTGTGTGTGTGTGTGTGTGTGTGTGTGTGTGTGTGTGTGTGTGTGTGTGTTTCCCCTTAGGAAGAAGACAGCGAGGAGGAACCTAAAGTAAAATACGAGCGATTAACCAATGGCGTGACGGATATTCTTCAAAAGGACGCAGCCAGCTGCTTGACCGTGCATGACAAGGTACTACTTTGCTTCAGTAATAAGG
>MU551707.1:3261713-3310303 GCA_024362625.1 Silurus asotus
TATACAAACACAAAACTGACTTAAACACAAAGTAATTTTTAAACACTATTTTATTAAAGTCAGACCAGCACAAACTGAATATATCACAAGGATTTCTGAAATAAATAACAAAACAAGCTGAATAATATATTCACATTTAAAAACTAAAGTGGCTTCTGCTGTTGTGTTGAGCTCTTAAAAATGATCCTTTCACAGCTTAAGTATGAAAACTATCAACAATGTACAACAGAACACCGGGTTAGCTCCTAGCTTCTAGCTTAGTAGAGGCATGGAGTTCCTGGAGGAGCTTTAACAGATTGGAGGTGCTGCTATCACAGTAGATACGAGCTTCGAACCAGAAAGACACAACTTACATTTGACTAAATGGTCTTTATCAACTAAAGTGAAATAATGAGCATATTTCCACTTTGAGAAACTCAAAGTGGTCTTGAGCAAGACTTAAATTGGTCTTGCCCTCGCCTCGACTCGCCATTACTGCCACACAGACCTGAATAAACGGAGACACGCCCACAATGTGTCGTCTTCGTGTTTACAGTGGTTCATCCTCCAATCCTACAATGCGTCGCTGCTGTTAACAGGTTAGATTGTAGGCTACACTTCAGCCAAAATTCATTAATTAAAAAAATAACGTACAACGCACCATACGGTAACGGTAACGGAGTTAATTTATTTAAAAAGTAATGCGTTACAGTATTAATTACTGTCAAAAGTAACTGCGTTACAGTAACGTGTTACTAGTAAATCGTTATTCCCCAACACTGATTATGATCAGTGAATTGAATAGCACTGGTTATCTCCTCAGCATAGCACTTGTTAGTGGGTGGGATATATTAGGCAGCATATAGACATTTTGTCCTTAAATTTGATGTGATGGAAGCAGGAAAAATGTTCAAGTGTAAGGATTGAGCGAGTCTGACAAGGGCCAAATTGTGATGGCTAGAAGACTAGGTCTGAGCTTTTTCAGAACTGCAGCTCTTGTAGGGTTCCTGGTATGCAGTGGTCAGACTCTATGGTCTATGATGGAACAGTGGTGAACAGGATCACGGGCGGTCGAGTCTCTTTTATGCACGTGGGAAGCAAAGGCTGGTCTGTGTGGTCCAAACCAACAGACGAGCTCCTGTAGCTCAAACTGCTGAAGAAGTTAATACTGTTAATGTTTGACAGGTCACGACTGTTTCGTGAAGGGGACCAGCACAATATTAGGCACGTGGTCATAATGTTCTGCCTGGTGGGTGTGTACTGTACCTGTAGAAACACTAACCAGTTACCACCTCTATTTTTTTTTTCCTAATGTATTTTGTTCTTATTTTTTCGTTTTGCAATATGTGATCATTTATATTGACCAAAAATATGTCATGGCAAGCGAGTTCACTCATGCACACCCGCTTTGGAGGAATAGTCATACCCTGTAATGCCTCCTCACCTGATGTTTTATTAACCGCTATTGATTTTTTTCCTCCTTTCTTGCCCCCTGGAGATCTCTCTCTTTTTTCTTGAAAAAAGAAAAGATGCATCACAAGCTTGAATCTCCAATAATAGTCCCATTTTGTGTCTTTCTTTTTATACTTATATATGTGTTCCTGTGTGTCTCCTACAGTACATCCTCGTACCATGCACACGCTCCAGCAGGCCAAATGTAACCTCATGTTTTAAGTGGTCACAATCAGAATTTCATTTGCACCATTCCATTTCAATAAATCCCTTTAAGAGCTGCTCTGACTGCTGGGGCCACTCCGTTTATTTATTTATTTTGGCTGATTTTATTTGGGCAGATGGTGGAGGGGGGGGCTCTGTCGGACATGCTCTGCTGTGCCTGTAAATATAAGCATTTCATTATAGACTGCACTGAAGCATGGAGCACACTGTGAGCTGGGCAAGGTGTGTGTGTTAGAGCTTCTTGCATGCAATGTTTTAACACGTTTTTTTCACTGCTTTCTTGGATTAGATGGATGTTTTCAACAAAGTCACCAGTCACCAGACTACTTAATTTGCAGATTTTTTTCCTTTAGGTCAAATTTGTGGGATAATTGCTTGTATTTATGTTGCTTTCTGTTACTTATTGCTGCCAAAGCTTTAGTATACAGTTATTTTTTTATTATTGGATTGCTTGGGTTTCTTTTTTTTTTAATTCGGAAATTCTTTGTTAGGACAGGGCAGGTGAATATGCACACACACACATGCACACACACATTATATAAATATCTCAAATAAAGCCTTTCAATGGCTTTTCAGTCATAAACTGTACAGTTTTTCTTGGCTAGTAAGACTTGATGTGGTCTTCTGCTGTTATTGGCCATCCAACTTTAAGTTTAATTTGTTGAAATGCTTTTCTGTGCACCATAGTTGTAAAGAGTGGTTCGTTGTGCTAAAGACTTCCTATCAGCCATTCTTTTCAGATCTCTTTAATAAAATGTTTCCTCCCTCAAAGCCTTCGCTCAGAGAGTTTTTTCCACACTATTCTGTGTAAACTGTAGAAAACGTTCTCTGTGTAATCCCCAGAAGATCAACATTTTCAGCAAACACTCGAACAAGATCATCTGGAAACGAAAACCATGGCATATTTTGACCATTCTGAATGTCTTGACCTGCATCTTCTTGGTTTTATTTGTTGTTGTTTATTTTATTGTGTATATTTATGTAAGTGAAATAACAGGTATATCCAATGCTGTTTTTGTGATCAGAAATACATCTGTAGTGAAAGTTCAATCCTGTTGATTTTATGATGTTTACCATCTATTTTCTCAGTTTAGCATTAACCCACTACAAGCTAAAATCTAAGGAGGCTAATTGATTATGCTGGAAACAATAAGAACAAACAACTCCACCTACTAAATGCACATGAGGCAGTTGATGGTTGATTACAATCAGGTCATCAATATAACTTAAGTTGATTGAAATGTGTAACACAACAATTATATTCCAAATACCAGACTCACCAAACCTATTGACAATATATTAGCCAATATAAATGCTATGTCCTAGAGGCTTATACAGGAGTAAACACGCTCAAAAGTGCACAGGAAGACAGGAAAATGAGTAGCGTCTGTTAGCAGGTTATTACGATGTCTACATTATTGATGTCCAGTCTAGGTATAGTAATCTAATTGTGTGTCATTCTGAAAATGCCAATGCAATATGTGTCTATTTATCATAAAGTGTATTATTGTGTCATACATTTGGCTGTGTTCGAAATGCTCAATTCATAGTTCACCTGAATTCAGTGTGGAAATAATTCATGTCTTTGGTGCCATTACATTTTTTTGTTTCAGCTAAACATTTCTTTCTGTATGTACAGTAGGGTTCAAAAGTTTGAGAACATTAGTGAAAGTCATATTACTGACAACAACTTGAGTGATTGTGTAGTCTTTGAAATATGAACTTCCTTCTATATATTTTTTCCACATTATGTCCCTATTTTCTATTGGCAAAAACACCATGTGAGTTCAGAGCAGAATTGCCAGACTGGTTTCAACTGACCAGTATACTAAAGCAACTAAAAGAGAAAAAAGCATCTCAGCCTGCGCAATATGCTAAATTTGGAGGAGCATTACAGAGTGCAGAGTTTCACTAAAACTAGACACCTAAAATTTTTGCAAACAAACTGTTTAGTTCGCTATGCAATGGTAAATTTTGTTTATACACAAAAAGTTTAGTTTGTATAAAAGTAAAATATAAATGATTAGATAGATAGATAGATAGATAGATAGATAGATAGATAGATAGATAGATAGATAGATAGATTAATTTATATATAATCATGGTTTTATATATGATTATTGTTTCGTTATGCATTTGTCCTCTCAGAGAAAGTGTCTGGTTTTTGCTAAGGAGGTTCAGGGATGTGATCCACGGTGCATATATTATGTTGAAGCATTTTGATATTTTGGAGAAAAAAAAATGCCATTTCACACTGGCATGCTCTGATAAATAGGCTTTTCTGGCCTCCAGCAATTTCACACTTTTTTGCCCCTGAGGGGACAAGCTGAAGCCACACACATACACACACACACACACACACACAATCCCTCAAACACACTCATGAGAGTACACTAATACTCCAGTACAGCAGATTAAAGTTCAAATTCCTGACAACTGTCTACCGATCTCATGTATACTAAAGTTTGTGTCTTCTTTGTGGCTTTCAGTTTCTGGCTCTTGGGACTCACTTTGGAAAGGTCTACCTACTCGATATCCAAGGAAACATCACACAGAAGTATGAAATCGTAAGTAAAGAGGAATTGTTTGTGGCAACCTTGTACAAGTTAATACTGTTTGTATCTCATTTATTTCTGTATGCGCTGTTTTGTGTGGTATTGAGATTTTCCGAGAATTGTTTTGGCTGGAAATTCAACAGTAACTAATCAATCTCTGTCTCTTGACCTCTCAGAGTTCAGTGAAGATAAATCAGATCAGTCTGGATGAGAGCGGAGAGTATGTGGGGATCTGCTCAGAGGATGGAAAGGTAAGCTGTGTCTTCTTTGCTGGCATTAGAATGGGTTGAACCAGATAAATGACAAATTAAACTCTCACAAGGCCATGTTTACGACCATGTAACATTACATCTTCTGTCCATATACATCTGGGTACTGAGGAGACATCTGGGTTGCTGAGGTTTTGGGAATGTTGTCCCATATGTGTCTGATACAGGATTCTACCTGCTCAACAGTGTGGGTGTCAACTGGGTGTCCTTTGTTGTTTTTTTTGTTTCATGATGCGCCAAATGTTTTTAAACGGAAAAAGGTCAAGGCCATGGGTCTTCACCCGGAGGGCTGCGGCGGTAATCAAGGGGGGTCCGCTAATTAATTTTAAATAATTATTTAAACAAAACATGAGTAAATCCTTCAACTTCATAAACTGTTATGATGCATAAATCTGAAAGATTTAAAAATATACAGAAAATGATGCATGTACAACAAAATAGTTCTAATTGTTTTGACATAATATAACTAGTGTAATATGATTGGTTTCTATTATTATCAGTGGGTTTGTTTGATACATTATGTACCGTGGGTCTCTGCCCTATGTCTCTATCGTCTAAGGGGTCCTTGACCTGAAAAACCCCTGGTCTAGACTTCAGGCAGATCACTTCAGCACCCAGACTCTTCTACTACGAAGTCATTCTATTGAAATAGATGTTTTATTGTGAATAAAATATGGGTTTATGAGATTTGCTAATCATTGCATTCTATTTTTGTTTACATTTTACAGTGTCCCACCTTTTTTTAGAACTGGGGTGGATTTATTTATATTTATATTCTATTGATGGAGCTAGATGTTACATGCTCAAATTCAGTAAAAGTTTGTGAATGACTGTTAAATGATGTCAATAACTAAATGACTATATCATAAAATTCTATAAAAAAAATCGTTTGGCAATTTCTCATCATTGTTATTAGGCATTTTAAAGTTTCATCTGTTATGTATGTTAAATTTTTTGTTTTCTGTTTGTTTGGCATCTGTCAGCTTTCCATGACTCTCGATCTGTGCACTGAAAATTTGTATCAGGAGGAGTCATTCTCTGGTCATTTTTCTAATTATAGTTTTCTCCTCTGCACCTCATTTTAGCTTGGCCTCTCCTTTGCTTGTAGTTGACGACTTGCTTGTCTTTGAAACAGAGGTGGGGCCAAAACCTTCTGTTCTTTTTCCAGGGGCAGTTCACCAAGCTGACAAGCAATGAACATGGCCAAACCATTGGAGCAAATATTGCAACAGCAGTGTGAAGAGACTGGGAGGGTGAAGATGATTGTATGAATAGGGTGGGCACTGAAGCTGCCTCTGCTCTTTAGTGGCAGAGTGTGTTTTCGTACCTGAAGCCACATTGCTGCTTGGGATATACCTTGTCAAGTGACTGAAAACCTTACCCACAATGGGTTAATGTCTACCCAGCACTAACACAGCAGGGGGTCAGCAAAGTCTTTAAGGCCTCTTTAAAGACCTTTGGTGGTGCTCCATCTATTTCTGGTGCAGGTTGTCTAAGACCTTGCTTATTTCCTCAATAATTGGCATCTTGAACCACTCAATAAAGTCAAGCGGTGTCCAACATGATGGTTTACCATAAGTTGCAGCGACCCCACCCTACACCTGTCCAGCTCTTTCTTTGCTGTTAAGTCTTTCCCCAGTAGCAGTGCCACTTAGCTCCATGTGGGAACAATAGCTCTTCTGATCTCATTATACACTCCACAAATGTTGATGGAATCAGCCACAAGCTGGAAGCCTCTACCAAGTTGAAGTAAAGGACCATGTGCAAAGTTATGGCGCTGTTTTTGGACCTTGCATCTCTCTGCCTCTGTCTAAGTGAGGTGTCTGTGTTCTAGCAGTGCGACGCTGTAATGACATTAGTGTTGGGTGATTTGGCTTCGCACAAGTCAGGAGTCATACTCTCATTATTTCCAAAGCTGAGAATGCAGTGATGTGAGGAGTGACCCTGATTTGATTCCATCTCTGCTTGGCATCTCCCTCTGGCATGGGGTGGTAACGGTTTTGGGGTGATTGAGTGTTTGTGATCCCAGAGATTTGTATATGCACATTGAACACTGGGTATTCCGTACTATTTGTAATTATGGTTTTCCTAGTGATTCAGAAGTTAGCATTTTTGGACTGATTTCACAGGGATAAGTGATTGATCAGTTTTACAATGCCCTCAGACCATGAACCATGAGGGCATTTCTGAGGTGGAGAAGCCTGGGCCAGGGGTCATGATCAGCACCCTCTCTGACTTTGAAGTTAGAGCATTGTTAGTGGTTCTTCTGTAGGACAACCTTTATCTAGTTATATAATTTATCCTTAATCTGATACTGGTCTTGATCTAATAGGAGTGGAACATCTGCACATGGGACCATCAGTTACAAGATTCTCTGGATTATCTCTATTTTAACCTAGATCACTTATTTATAGCAGCAAGTTCAACCTGACAGCAAAGACAACAGCATGCTCTTTGGTATTGTCTTAGCTTTTTCCTTGCCAAAGGATAGTATAATGTCTTTTACAAGGGGTCTTTAAGAGCAGTTTTATCAACAGGCTTTATATGGATCACTGCTGTCTTCTTATTCTTATGTCTTCTGTTAACTGTTCATTTCTGTCTCCTGGCTAACAATTTTCTGTTAGTCAACTAGTTCAAATGTTCTCTCTGCCTTGTCTGCTGTTTAGTTATACATTCTGGTACTTATACAGTTTGGTCCTAAGCCCTATGCACCTAGAAAGTCCGATTGCGACGGGATTGCACATTACCGGCTGGGGGCTGCCCTGCGTGAGGAGGACGATAACTGAGCGAGATGCCAAGTCCTTTTTCACTGTCCAAGAGTCCCTGCACCACACAATAACCGAGGTTCATCACCAGTAATTACTGCTGTCTGTGTTATTTTGTCATGGAAGTAACATGGAAATAATCTCTCCAATGTGATGGCATGGGCAGGATTTTGTTCAGTGTACTTCCTGTTGACTGGTTTAAGACGTTTTGATCTAATAAATTGCATTATACACAAAGACAAATGCAGAACAAATTTTATATTTATTAAAATAATTATTTTTAAAACATATTAATATTGTTTCAGTAACTGCTCTAGTTATCACTGGTGTTGTAGTGACTATAATCAGTCTTTTTCTTAGCAACTGTCCATTTTTAATTAGCACTATTTCCAGTGCTGTTAAGCTGTAAAAAAATAAATAAATGTATAAAATAATAATAATAAAATGTAATAACTGACCAAACATAATTAGGAATTCAGCAACACTGTGGTATAAAATATAACTGAATAACTAAAAAAAATATTTTTTATATTTAACATATTCTTGATTAAATGAATAATAAGATTGAATTTTGCATCTATGAAAGACACTAAAGTACAAAAAAATGTTTTTTCTCAAACACCAATTTATGCTTTCTCTACTTTTTGTCCCTATATCTGCTCATTGATCTAGACATGAGCATTTAGTAGGGTTGACCAGGCTAATCGGCACCACAGCGGGTGGCTTTCTCAGACTGATTTTAGTACAGATAGCAGACAAACGACAACGTTGAGGCCGGTGCTGCGACTGTGCCAATTAAAATCGATGCGCCAGCCATTGTTCACTCTACAGAGGTGTTAACGTTGGTGCCACTTGTCCTCTGCTTCAATAACTGAGATATGTCAGGCATGAGACAAAAGTCCTTGATTGGTGGTTCAAAGTTTTTTTATTTAATTTTTTTCAATTCTTATTTTCTTAAATATGTTTTTGAACACATGCATACTGGTTTATCTTGGATCTGACCATGGTTCTGTTTTTTTTTTCAGCACACACCTGGACCTGTTAACCCTGAGAGCAAGCAGAGATACTAAGATATGCCATGATATGACAATGATATAACCATTATATTTCCTGCTTGAGTTATTATTTTGGAACAACTTTCTTTTCAGACTTCACACACACTTTTTTTTTTCTCTAGCTCACACCGACAGGTGTAATTGAATTGCTAAGTTAAGGTTTTCTTGTAGCCTTCAGGGAGTACTGCAGAGCTGCAGATTAAGACCGCTTTATGATGTCTTGTCAGGGCATAGGGAGTTGACCTGTCCACTAATTGGGAGCCTAGTGGATGTATAACTTGTCTGCTGAAAGATGTGATGTGTTTGTGATATCTGGTCCAGGTCAACTTCATGAGTAAAACCAGTCATTTTATCTATTCCTTTAATTATTTTTCTTTTGACACTTCTTTATCTTTGACCTCTCAGGTGCAGGTGCTTGGTCTCTACACCAGAGAAGGCTTCCATGAGAACTTTGACTGTCCTGTCAAAGTAAGTTTTTGTGGGTAACATCCACTTTTTTTTTCTAGCAGATTGCTGGTGTCAGTAGACGTTTTCCCTTAAAGTTTGACGTCGTGTCAGAAATCGCTCTGTTGGTTTTTCAAATTATGCTTCAGTTTTTCATCAGTTTTAATTGATTTCTCTGGGGCTTCCTTAGCTTGGATCACTCTCATATAATGTTCAAGTGATTCAGTTGTGTCTAATATAAGAATGGCAAAAGGGGTTAGGAGTAGAAGAAGAAAAACCTTTATTTAATGTGAATTGAACATTGTCCATGATGTTCTCAGTTCTTTCTTCTATGCACTTTTGATAAAATAATACAGTTCAGATTAAGGTTTTAATCCCAGTTGGTTAACCTTCTCATGTTCTGAAGTCAGTTTTCTGTATGTGTTTCAGGTGGTGGCTTTGCATCCTCAGTTCAGCAAGTCAAACAACAAACAGTTTGTAACCGGCGGAAACAAGGTACAGTATTTTACCTGATTTATAACTACATATAAGCAAAAGCCAAAACTTTCATCATGTATATTTCCTGTAATTTTTAGGTATTGAATAATACAAAGAAAAACACTTTCACCCAGGCAACATTTCTTCTAGCTTTTTGTTGTTCCTTTCCATCCAAAGAATAAGCTCTAAACACTACAGCTTCCAAATCTTTGGCTTTTTTGAGCTAAAATACAGCTTGGCCTTGTAGCAGGGTCAAAAAGATAGAAAGAACAGAAAGACAGCAAACAAGAAAGAGGTCCATTTTCTCAAAGTGTTCACTGGGAGAGGTGTTGTCTCCCTGTGCGGAACAAATAACAGTCATTACCCAGAGTGCCATAGTGTCTGCAACATGTAGAACATGGACTAAAACAAATACACACTTATTTTTCTGTGGAAACCGTGTCACCCTGAAAATACAGAGTTTATAGCATAAATAGAGAATTATATTTTTTACATTTTTGCAAACAAAATAATGCATTTGTGCCTTGGATAAGTCTTGTATATTGTAGGGTTAGGGAAATCGGATTATACATTATACGTGTAGTGATAGTCTTTTATACCACTGACAGACTGCATTATTACTCATAGCACAATCAGTGGACTGAATTAAAAGTGATTTAAATGATTTAAGGCAACAATAAATAAATAAATAAATAAAAATAAATGATTAGTACCTATTACTGAGTATAAACTGATCGTTATCAATTGTAATAATAATTTTTTGTAATAATTGTAAAAAAGAATTTATAAAAACAATTAAAAAAAAACATATATTTATGAAAAATAGGTTAAAGGTGATTTGCCTTTAACTGGTTTAAAATGTGCTTTCTCCAATTCATTATTCACAAATTAGAGTAGACTTGCACCTGATTCTAAAAACAAATTGGGTCACACATCAATCCTAGGAAACTCAATTAAATCATATCGTAGCAGATACGTCCATTTCGTGTTACTTATTTTTGTTCAAAATGATCATTCCTTTACCAAACCCAAATATTGTGATATGTACTGCGCAAATTCTTTAAAGTATCAGTGTATTGACTCAACTGATTGATTAATATTCTATAATAGGAGTTCTGACAGTAGTATCAACTGCTAGATGAATCACAGATTTATATTAATGCATTTCTTTTGAAACATACTAACAACTAATCCATGGGGGCTGCAAAAATGTCAAAAAAGAAAGGGTTAGGTTTTAATGACTGTAATAAGGGGTTTAGTAAAGTAGGCTCCAATGATCTAATCAAGTCAGCTTCTCCTTTTCCATTTGAAGACCTCACTGCAGCACAGTGACATTTTCATAATGGCATACAATTACCTCTTCAGTTAGATTTGTTAGATGTTTTGTGGTAGAAATAACCAGTTGTCTGGCTGAGCTTGCAGCAAATAGATATTTTATATTTTCTGATTTAATGTCAGTTTCTGTCTGTTTTCTCCCTAATTTTATCCTTGGCCAATTCCTACTTACCAGTTAGTTCTCGCCTATTATATAACAGCTGCCAAATCCAGGAGTTTCCGAGCGATCTAGTGCCTACTCCAAGACTTTTTTTTTAACTACTAAATATTTTTTTCAAATTGCTGCTCATGCTACGTTTAAGGAATTGCAGTATTTATGATGCATGTATTTGAAAAAAGGTATTTTTAAATATAAAATAGGATTTTTGTCATTTGTATTTGTAGGGTTGATGTACATGGCTTCATATTTTGTATTAAAATCTTTAGTGTTTTGTATTTTTGTAGTTTTAAAATACTGTTTAAAAAAAAATAAAAATTGTAAGTCTACATAATGACATCATAGAAATACAGCCTCTGAATGGTGCCGACTCTGTGGTTTTACCAGACTTGTTAAGATCAGAACAGGAAATTGATCCATATGGAAGAAGGTGGTGAAGGTAAGACATGTGCAGGAAGTCAGCTTTCAAATAGGTGTCCAGTGATTGATAAATAAATATTTGTTTGCTGAATATTGCACCCTAATTGAAGTAGCTGTTTAGTAGGATCATGATTTTGTATAGCATTGCATGAATGACTGCCTGATACATAATATATTTTTTATATTTATGATTAACAATCAAATGATTAATTAGTTAGAAACTAGTTGCTATGAATGACTTGTTTGTCATCGAGTCAGTGTTGCTGATGTAAAGTCGCCCTGCAAACACCAAGTAACTAAATTAGTATACAATTGAGTCATTCGCAAACTGTTAAACATTAAACTGTAGGTTACTTTAAAACTAAACTTCACCTGGAAAATCACAGGGATTTGTATGTGAATATATTTGATTTGTTAACCAGATTTATTGTATTATTCCGTTAGAGAAAATCTGTTGCTATCAAATATTGTTTACTGAATCAACTGAGTTTAATGGTGAAGTGAACAAATCAAATAGGGCAATTTTCATTGAAGTTTGCAAAAAAAAATGTAATGTTCGTATGTAAAAGTATTTTTTTCTATTATTCAAATATAATAATACACTAGCTTATTTTGATGCATTTTAAGTGCAGGTATTTGGCATTTTATTTTAAAATTTTGATGTATGTACATCTTTTTGATGTATCTCTGCCAGGGTTGGGCAAAAAGTGTGTAAAAAACCTAAAGACATCAATCTATAAGTAAACACACTGTATTAAAAAAGTTAGGATAAAATTCTAATAAAAATAATTATGGGATAATTATGCATATATAAGGCTAATGCAAACATTGAAAGCATTAAAAATAAATAATATAAATAAAGTATAAATAGTTGTAGCCAGATTAATACCGATTTTATTGATATGGGTGAGTACTGAAAAAAAAAAATTATTTGATTAACATATTTTTTTAATAATAAAATAATATCAACAATTGGCATAACATAAGATGATCAAATATCTAAAGACAAATTACAAAAAGGTTGAATTAGGCATGAATGAAGTGAGGGGAAATCAAACTGGCTCGACATAAAACAAGATCTGTATTGTACCCAGATGATCCTGGACAACAAGCACATCAGTCAGGAAAACGTCTGGTTTTGAAATTGCGCTAAGTGCCTCGAACGATGTGCTGGATCTAAAGTGTTGCACAGCATTAAATGGTAGCAAATGGAGCTGAATTAGAATCCAGCTTTCATCCTGCAAAAAAATAATAATAATCATACCAGTCTCCAAACATTTTTGCTTAATTTTTTTATTTGCATTTAATAAGATTTATTTAATAGCATTAATAAAGTGACAGTGATTTTAATAGAAACTACTAAGCACTTCTGTAAGTCACAATGAGAATCTGCTGTAACCATGAAACAATGTATTGTATTTGGTTGTATTAAATGACACAAGGCTGCACATGGGGCGGAAAAAAAGCATAAAATCAACATTACTAACAATAATGTATATCACTTTTCACTGGAAAATGTACCAAAATATAATCAGCTAACAAAAAAAATGTAATTCTCTAGGCAATTAAAGAATATAGTAATGGTCATATAGTGCTATGGTTAAAATTTAGGTAAGTAAAATGTTCCTTTAAAATGAAAAAGTCTTGAGTGTCAGTGCGACTATCAAATATAAATCTGTTCAAATATAATCAGTAAGAATTACAGTTAAATACTGTGTGTGGAAGAATACACTTTGTTTTATAACAGGCCTCATCACATCACACTACACATTATTTATTGTTATAAATAGTAGTATAAAGTTTTATTTCAAACTCTATATGATCACTTCTTATACATTATATTCTGCAATGTAACACTGCATATAAATGCTATTACATCTATTTTCTATTTTCAACTTACTTCTTATATTCAATGTTTATCACCACATCATTAATGCCGTCCTCTGTGCATTTTCTATACCTCTGTTGCTCGCCACAATTTTCTTTACACATGCACTGGAGAATGATAAATACGTTTAAGAATTAGAACTCGAAAAACTTTTTTTTTTAAATGCATCTGCAAACATTTCGATTCGTAACTAAACAGTCCGATCACATAAAAACGCCCGCACATACTTTTCACATGCCACGTATAAGAAGTAATTAAATGCTCGATGGCTTTTGTCCACTAACTCGGTCTTAACCGGTGTTGGAGTGTGTCTGCTGCCTTTGGCTTCCCGTTTCTGCTGATTACCTTGTGTTTCGCCGGCTTAAGATTCCCATAATGCTGCCTCGCCATGAAAATCAATACAGCTTCCACTGAGGACACATCTTTTCAAAGGCAATTCAATTCCGTCAGCAGGGCTCCTGAAGTGTCATCTCCCATTGCTGTGCCGTGATCTGTTAACACAGCTCAAAGTGCAGAATCGGAGCCGCTCTGAACGAGCTATTCTTTATGTCGTGTCAGGATACAGACAGGACAGGACAGGTCAGGTCACGTATGTGTACGTGCACTAGAACGTCCTTGTTCTTCTCATTTAAGTGGGCTGGATCATTGTGGCATGCCCACTGGTTTTTCTTGTAGAATCTTTTCCACTTAATTTGCTATTACATCTATGAAGTCTATGAGTCCCAGACCAGACAGCAGTGTTTCCATGGAACAGCTTTATGTATTGAAGGTTAAAAGCAAAGAAAGTGATGTCTGGTCTGGGGCAATATTCCAATCACTTTATGATGAAGAAAGGTCATTTATATAATCTTTTCTCATGAGCGTACTTATATAATATAGTAACGCTAGTCCAAGGTTGTGGCATTGGTCTAAATTCGATTCTTCCACTTGTCTCAAAGAAGGCCATCGCACACGTCTTATTACTAACTGAACTCCAGCCGTTCATGCACTAGTGCTAATAGAGTGCAGTGTACAGCGAGCTATTACACTGCACATATGTAATACATATGAGGACTGAGAAAGCTGTTGTCGCTGTTGCTGTTTAACTGATACTTAATATTATTTGTAATATATTTTAATATTTTTTTCGTTAGCTTTAGTATCTGAATTCTATAGATACAACACAGTTTATACCACCTTTTCAGCTACAGAAATTTGCAACTGTTATTCAGTTTTCTGAATTCTGTTATCCAGAGGATGGAAAAAAAGCAACATTGTTTGTATTTTCTTTTAATTAATTTATTTAAATATTTTATTTTTATATATAATAATAATAATATATATAAATTATTATTATTCATGTTGTTTTATTATTATTCATTTCATTCATTTATTTCAATGGTTGTCCCAGTTGAATTAAATATTTAATTTTATTTTTAAACATTATTAAATTAAAGTCATATGAATAATTATCAAGCAGCTAATTGAGATTTCAGTTCATTTATCACTAATACGTTATGAAACCAGCAAACTGTTTTTATTATTAAATAATCATTGTATTTTGCTATATTGCAATTTGTTGCCCCAATGTTCAAACAACTTTATTAGCAAACAATTTATTGTACATTTAAATGATGAATGATGCACAATAGATTCAGATCAGCACCTTACAGATATATGTATATTAGATCAGCGAGGTGTAAACTTTGTGTTCTCCTGCCCTCTGCTGGAGTTACCAACAAAACACAGCTTAATGAGCTTGTTCTTCAGTTAGTCCTGCAGACTAACAGACTAATCACCGTAACTAATTTAGTTGTTATTTGCATTTCACCTTTTAAGGCAAAAAGATGTACCGGTTTTAGTAAAATAACCATTAAATTCTGAGCATCTTATAGGTTCAGCTGATTGCATAACATTAAATCAGCCAAGGTTTAACGCTTAACCTGAGTTATTTAATTTTTATAGTTTATTGTGTGTGAAATGGTAACCATTTGAGTGAAATGGTCTTTGTCTCTCTGGACCTTCAGTTGCAGCTGTATGAGAGAAACTGGCTGAACCGTTGGAAGACGTCCACCCTGCATGAGGGAGAGGGAACCATTACCAACGTCAAATGGAGGGCCAATCTCATCGCTTGGGCAAACAACGTGGTACGATAACACCATACACTGCAGGAATAAATTCACACATTCATATCATTGGGAATATAACAATGTTAGTGTGTAATTGTATGTAAGGAAGTGTAGAATATATACAATATATTAAAATACTGCAGCAACATAGAAGTAGCTTTTGTGCTCGGATACTGCATTTAGAATGATCTAGAATTTATATTGCATTAAATTTGTTGAGTGCAGAATTAATTTCCTTCTTAAATTGTAAGTGGAAATTTGCTATTTATTTATTTTTTATTTTTTATTTTAACTAATCTGGATGTGTTGCATGTGTTACTCCTCAAAAACAGAACGTGTGTATGTGTAAGAAACACGATTGTTGGATGTATAACTGACTTCGAAACCTAATTTGAAGAGTTTTGTTCTATAGCTAGCAGTAAATAATATCTGGTAGTTCAAGACTAACCACCATGAACCAACTAATAAAACCTCAAACACCACACAAATGACATATTTGATACTTTAACTTTGGAAGTATTACAGAAAGCAGGTAACAGTAGGTAACAGGCTATTTAATATTACATCAGTCTGTTTGCTTTCAGTTTTATACACTTAAGAACCCGTTAACAAGGTCCAAGTTTTACACTCAAGAAGTCCACATAACGAATAGTGCATTACTAATCACTTAAATCTTGATTTCACCCAAATGAGGATGGGTTCTCCTTTTGAGTCTGGTTCCTCTCAAGGTTTCTTTCTCATAACATCTAATGGAGTTTTTTCTTGCCACAGTCGCCATGGTATATATATATATATATATATATATTATAAAGGGTTTCTGACTTCTCTTATCAACAAGGCATTTCCACTAACAGGAGTGTCGCACGCTTAGTATTTCTAGTTATTTTCACGCCATTCTGTGTAAACTCTACAGACTGTGGTGTGTGTGGAAAACAGGAGATCGGCGGTTTCTGTAACAGAGAGAGGACACTGTTAAAGTCACAGAGAGCACACTGGGATGTTGTGCTGCTGCAACATGATTGATTTGAGATCTCTCTAATGAGCAGGTGTCCTAGTTTTCCTAATGATGTGGATGGTGAATGTAAGTTAAAATGAAGATAGCTTGCAGTCCAGATCGAACCATGATGGTCGTATTTCTGTTCTCGTTCAGGGAGTAAAGATCTACGACATCAGCAGTAAGCAACGAATCACCAATGTGTTACGGGACAACTCCAGCTTGAGGCCTGACATGTATCCCTGTAGTCTCTGCTGGAAAAATAACACTACACTAATCATCGGCTGGGGAACTTCAGTCAAGGTGTGTATGTGTACGTGGAAGACTTACTGTACCACATTTTGTATTAGGCAAAATAAATATATCTATTTATTTTTGGGTTTGGTTTAGATTTGTGTTGTCAAGGACCGTGACCCTTCCGAAATGAGAGATTTACCTAGTCGCTATGTTGAGATTGGTAAGCCTTAGCTTTCACTCTTAGCTTATTTAAACCCAAAACATTTTGAGATATTGTTAAAAAATATTAATTGCCAAAAAAAACAACATTGTCATTGTCTTGCAGTGTCAGCATTCGAGACGGAGTTCTTCATCAGTGGACTGGCACCTTTGGCTGATCAGCTTGTCACTCTTTACTTTGTTAAAGAGAATTCTGAGCATATGGTAAGATTCCTTACGTCTACTCTGTGTCTAATAAAGGGACTCAGATCACTAGTTCTGCTTTGCCCTTTGTAACTGCCCAGGGGCAGCACGGATTAATCCAGGATTTATTTTCTACACATGCATATAGATGCTCAGAAACACCAAAACAGTCACAAAATATGACATGATGCTGTATTTGTAAAGTGAAATACAATTGGACAATACTCCCAACTGGTCTCCTTCTGTTAGTGCATTGTCATTGAGCTATTTCCTGAGCGCCCTTCACTGAGACAAGGGCACATTTCAGTCTGTGGCATTTAAGGTCCAGCCGCAGGCTCATAACTCGCTTTTGGAATGCCCACAACCCCAGCAAGGCTGATATGCCAATTGTCATAACATTTAACTTGATACTGAGAGGCTGAGAAAGAGATTCTGATACCACACATCTAAACTTAAATTGGTATGCAGTGTAATATTCATCACATATTAATGGGCTGAGGGAGTGGCTGGCAATCTCAGCGAATCTAGCATCTGTGAACACTGCTTCTGTCTTAGGAGTTGTTCAGAGACAGGAAGAAGGGAAGTGGTAGCTCAGTGGTTAGGGCTCTGGGTAACAGATCGGAAGTTTATGCCCCCCTGTATTGCCAATATGCCACTCTTGGAACCCTTGAGCAAGGCCCTTAACCCCTTATGGTTGCATCATGGCTGACCTGGCGTTCTGACCTCAGCTTCTTATATGTCTGGGATATGCGAAAATATCACATCTTCCCTGTGGGATCAATAAATAGAATAGTCTTTGTCCCATATACATTAAAGCACAGTTTTTTTTTGCATATTGTTTAGAAGCTGGGTTCAGAGCCCAGGGTCAGCAATGATATGGCACCTCTGGAGTGCAAAGGGTTAAGGGCCTTGATCAAGAGAGTGGCAGCTTGGCGATACTGGGGCTTGAACCCCTGACCTTCCAATCAGTAACCCCGCACCTTACCCACTGAGCTACCACCTTCCAAGTATTCTTTAAAAAAAAGTGATTCCAGTGACCATCACTGAGATAAAGCTGCCTAGATGTATTGAAAACAGCTATAATGCCAAGGAAAGGCTAAAGAGTCTTTAAGTTGGAAGATCTGCCATTTGGAAGCAAACTTTCCTTGCTCTTCTGCGTAGGTGTGATCCATAGCAAATTCTAAAGCTGTGAGCACTTACTGTAACTGCTAATCTAGCATACAGTGTAAAAGCAATCTGTCTGCAAAGTATATTGTGTGAAACATTTGCAATAAACAATGTTTGGTATGTCAAGTGAAAACCTCTCAACTATTTTGGAGAATGAGGAATGTTGAAATAAAAATAAACTGACTCGAGGAAAAAGGAGATGAGTGAAATCTAAGAAAACTGCAGCTATAAAATGTGTTCATGTACTTTCAAAGACACTCGGGGAAGAAGGAAAATGGGGGCAATGGTTATATGACTGCTGAATGCTTATTAAAAATTATCTCACTACGTGACTGTTGGATGAAATCTGTGTGCACAAATCTTGTTTATTGCATGAAGTCTTTAATCACTGGAACTGTTTTCCTGAGATGAAATGTATAACTGCCTGAATGTACTTCATGTTTGATTATATTGTGTATTGGATTAGATTATACTCATTATGTTGTACTATAAGGCAGGTGCCCTAGTGGTTAGGATGCGGCGGTCTCACCGCTGCGACCCGGGTTCGATCCCCGGTCAGGAAACCAACCCCAGCCATTAGGGTTGCACAAGCCTTAGTGCTGGTCCCAAGCCCGAATAAATGGGGAGGGTTGCGTTAGGAAGGGCATCCAGCGTAAAAACGTGCCAAATCAAACATGCGGATGGTCCGCTGTGGCGACCCATAACGGGAGAAGCCAAAAGAAATTTTGTTCTACCATAAGGCAGTGGTCCCCAACCCCAATTGGTACCGGGCCACACAAAAAAACCTTACATTATTTCCGTTTTATTTATTATCTGATTCTGAACGACGTTTTATTTTGGAAAATTACCCGATTCTCTCCGCCACATCTTTCTATGACTCAGTCTTGATGCATGTCATGATGCCTCAGTCACGTGTCTTACCTCCATCCACTACCTTCTTAAAGGGGCTGCTCCGGCCAGTAACACAATACATTACCGCTAAATTTTAACCCTCAAGCTAGCAAAATGAACAAAAAACAATACAGTGAATTCTTGACTTTTATTATATTTAGATAATACCAGTTTCTATGCTGGTCGTATCATTTTATTTTCCGTTCGTGAAAATACTGTCTGACATTAAACCGGTTCGTGGCGCTAAAAAGGTTGGGGACCACTGCTATAAGGTACCTAAATGCATTGGATTTAGCAGTGTTGGTAGATCAAAATGCTAACTTTTTGTAAGTTTACAAAAAAAGATCCAGTTTTGCGTAGGCTATTTGTCCAGAGTGATAAAAGTCCTACCTTGCAATAATAAGAACTTGTATTTCAAGATCATTAGTATAAATGCAATGGTGAAATTTGTTACAGAAATTATGAAGTGTGTGTTTGTTTTTGTCACAGGAGGAAGAGTTCAGGTCACGTCCACGTTTAGACATCCTCCAGCCATTGCCTGAGAGCTGTGAGGAAATCTCTTCAGATGCTCTCACTGTCCGCAACTTTCAGGAGAATGAATGCAGGGACTACAGACTTGGTAATGGAAGGAGGGCTAGAGGGAAAGTTAAATCATTTACAAAAAGCATTTTGAGTTCATCCAATCTTTTATTCGATTCTTGAAGTGAGCCGTATACCGAGACATTTTCACCGTAATTCAATTTGTTTCGATCATTTTGGTATAATACATTAAATATGCAAACATGGAAACGCTACTTACCCACTTGTTTGATATGAACAATTTATTTATGTTTTCGGCACAGTATAAATGTTTAAATATATCCCAGGATTAGAAATATAACTTTTAATAATATCATAATAATAGATTTTTTTGTAACCATTTTTGGAATGTCACAGAGTTGAATTGTTGCCTTGAGCCAGCCATAAATCCAACTATCATCTGTCTATAGAGCACTCAGAGGGTGAATCGCTGTTCTACATCATAAGCCCTAAAGACATTGTAGTGGCTAAAGAACGAGACCAGGATGACCACATCGACTGGCTGCTCAACAAGAAGAAATATGAGGTCTGCGTAATAGCAGATTAGGAAATATTGGGAACTGTTGTTATATATCTTTAAATAGTAATGTTAGAAGTTGGTCTGTGTTACAGGAGGCACTAATGGCAGCCGAGATCAGCTTCAAGAATATCAAGAGACATGATGTTCAGGTACAAGCCATCCGAATCTTTGATTCCTGTTATAGAATCAGACGATCCATGTACATATTTTAATACTTTGATTGTCTGCGTACAGAAAATCGGAAGAGACTACATCAATCACCTGGTAGAGAAAGGAGACTATGATGCTGCAGCAAGGTTCTTAAACAGTTTCTGTTATATTTAGAAGGTAGATAATTATGAGAAATGATGCAGTAACTCTCTGTTCTACTTGCAGAAAGTGCCAGAAAGTGCTAGGGAAGAATATGATGCTGTGGGAGGAGGAGGTGTACAAATTCAAAGAAATTGGACAACTGAAGGTACGTTATTCTGAACAGTGAACATGTGTTCATTAGAGACATGTTGGGGTTTTTTTTTTGCACGCAAGACAAAAACATTTTTTAGGATGAAAGTACATTTAAAAAAAAAAATGTTAAAGACAGTGTTTACACTGCATTTGCCCAGTATATCAGTCCCCTTACACTGGCAGCATTTTTCATTTTCCAGTAGAGCAGACTGACCTATAACATCTCCTGAGGGCTTTAAGGCCTTTCAGAGATCCCACACTGCTATACCTATGATTTACCTTTCTTGCTTTAATAAAAGGTCCTTGCTGCTCAGTCCCACGTGTTACACTTTTGCCATACGACTGTTACACTGCTTTTCTAAAATCTCTCTCTGACTCCAGGCCATCAGTCAATACTTACCCAGAGGAGATCTTCGCCTCAGACCTGCCATTTATGAGATGATCCTGCATGAATTTCTCAAGACTGACTATGAGGTGAGTGTGTACATATACGTTAGGGAGGTTGAATGATTTTTATTAGAAGATCAGTTTAAAATGCTACTTTATTAATAGTCTATAAGTTCTGAACTAATCTAAATTAATCTGTGCAATAGTTGTGCAACTTTATAAATCAGTGTACCATTTTCAAGAGAAAATGTAATTTAGTAAATAATATAAAAAACAGAGTCTGATGCCGAGTCTGATACCGAGTCTGATACTTCTTTCATAATGTTTCCTCTTGAACATTAAGTTCCGCAAGTTTTTTTAGTCTCTGCATTGTTTGCGATTTTTTTGTAAAAATTGTAAATTTGTCGACACATACATTTTTTACATAATCCAAACACAATTGCAAATCTTGCATTAACATTTGCGTTTACACTTTTGCAAACGCAATGCTAATGACTGCCAAATTAAAAAATAAAATAAAATGCAAAGTCAATTTGCAACTGAATTTCCCATGTCTTTCGAGCTGACCATCAGATTTAAATAGCAATATTAATTACATTGTTCTCTGCGCCGCGTATGTAGCCTGCCATAGCTGAAATAGAATCGCAATTCCTTTTGCATTCGAATTTCCAAATCCTTGGATCCTTGTCATGGACTGCGTTAATAAAAGAACAACAAGCAATTTTATGTTTTGCTTTTCTTTTCCCTAACTTAACTGAAATTGAACCGAACCTTGACTTAAAAACTGAGGTACGTACGAACCGTGAATATTGTGTACCGTTACACCGCTAGTACTATAGTATCAGTGTGAGATAATCTGCTGCTGTATGCATAAAAACTGTCTTGTTCTCATCCGCCATTTATTTTCATTATGCTGATACTAAACATCCATTCAGCAGGATTTTTTAGTTCATTTGGGCGACGTGTGCTATTACTATTATAAGGATTCCAATAAATAGTTTTCAAACACAACACATTTTTTTCCCATAGAAAATGAATGGGGATGAAAACACAAGTGTCACAGCTCAGCTCTCATCATGCCTGTTTTGCATATCCAAAATATATCTATTTTTTATAAATAAATAAACATGAAAAAAATAGCGACTGACACGACATACCAAACGCTTGTATTAATGAGGAGAATTGCATCAAGCACTTTTCACAGACAATGAAGAGCATTCAGTGACTGTTTCTGCACCGTGACCCATCACTCATATCTTTTTCAGGAATTCCAAATTCTTGTTAGAATTTTTATACAATAAAATTTAAACGAAATGCTCATCTCCTGCAGGGTTTTGCCACGCTTATCCGACAGTGGCCAGGAGAGCTCTACAACAACATGACTATTGTCCAGGCAGTGAATGACCACTTAAGAAAGGACCCCAACAACAGCATTCTGCTCACCACATTGGCTGAATTGTGAGTCACATGATGTGAAGTATTTTCAAGGATTTCATGTTTTTATTTTTGTTAAAATAGTCAAGACACTTGAGGAGCTTATAGTTATTATAGCCAAACTATTTCAATCATGACCATAAACAAGCAAAGAAAAATGGTACAGTCTTCTGCTATAGTCTTGATAGGCGTATCACTCAGGTCTGACCTACCATGTGTCTTTATAACCAGATATTAACACAGATAAATCTCTCCACTCTTCTGGGAAGATGTTCCACTACATTTTGGAGTGTGCTCATGGATATTTGTGTTTATCAGCCACAAGGGTATTATGAAAGACAGGTGGTGATGTAGGTGAGGAGGCCTGGGGTGCAGTCAGTGTTCACATTCATCCCAAAGGTGTTCAGTAGGGATGAGATCAGAGCTCTATAGCAGGCCACTCAAGATCTTTCTCTCCAAAGCATGTAAACCAGATCTCAAGGAGCTCACTTTGTGCACAGGGGCATTGCCATGCTGGAACAGGTCTGGGTTTCCAAGTTTAAGTAAAGGCAAAATATTATTATAGCACATCTAAAGACCCTTGGCCTACCTCTTTTCCTCCTTCCTGGCGGTTCCTTACTCAGCATTCTCCTACCGATATACCCCATGTCCCTCCTCTGTACATGTCCAAACCATCCTAATCAGGCCTCTTATACTTTGTGTTTGTGTGTGTATATATAATATAATTTATCCTACTCCACTAACTGAAGGTGTGTCCACTGACTGTCAGATGATAGATGAGTTCTGCAACGTACCAGAACCTGATAATAAAATAATGGTGAAAAGTGATTTATCCAAAATAAAAAGATGTGCTCTCTGCTAAAGGCGAATGGATTGGTTCAAGAGAAACCACAATTCCACTTGCCATTTCTACTGGGCAAGACTTCTGCTCTGGAACAGTAAATCTGAAATTTCCAAATATAATTATAATGCCATATGTCTGTCTTTAGATACACATATGACCAGCGCTATGATCGTGCTCTGGACATCTACCTGAGGCTGAGACACAAAGACGTCTTCCAGCTTATCCATAAACACAACCTCTTTTCTTCCATTGAGGACAAAATTGTCCTTCTCATGGACTTTGACAAGGAGGTGAGCCATCAGCATGTTGTTGGTCTACAGATTTTTAATAAAGTGACAGAAGCTTTTAAACACAAAGAAACTGTAAATATTGTTTGACAATGAAGTTAAACATGAATGAATCCTAGTTAAAAGGTATTTAGTATTTGTCTGCGGAAACCAGTCAGAAAAACTACATGTATTAATACGTGATTATTTCCTCACTTGTGCGAATGTGAGCTGGGATCAGTTGCACAAAGAGACAAAGATGAAGCTCATTAATACCAACATGACGATCTCATGAAATGAGACAGAGCCTAATAAGTGGAAGAGTCTAAATATAAAGAATAATTTCTCATTTAAAAAAAATCACTTTTCTTTTTTTTTTTATTTAAAATTTATTTTGAATTATTGTGACTGAGATATTTGGTAATAAGTCAACAATTTTAGTTCAGGATAGACTGTAGTTTTAAGCAAATAATAGTACAGATATAGAAATAATAATTGGTAAGGTTATTTAAAGGGCTTTGTTTCAGAACTGATGTGTTGAATTGATATGTATTATTGAACTGATGTTCAGCGCAGTTATAGATTGGCTTTGTTGATGCCGTGTAGTTGGGCGGCATGGGGAGAGCGCATTGATTACTTGTCACAGATGTCTAAAAGATCCGCCTTTTTCTCTCCGCTTTTCAGAAAGCTGTTGACATGCTGCTGGATAATGAAGATAAAATATCCGTGAGTTCACCCCACTGCTCTCATTCTTTGGATTAAAACCACACAAACTCTGTTTACTGGTGTGTCTTGACTTTTTGTTTTTCCTCTCTCAATCTTCAGGTGGACATAGTGGTTGAAGAGCTGAAAGACAGACCTGAGTTGTTGCATGTGGTAAGCAGCAACTATGCAAATTCAGGGTTTTTTGTTGTTAGAATTTACTAATGGCAGACTTAATGCTGGAATTAACCGATATCAAGAATAGGAATAACGATAATTTCACTAGCAGTGTTTCAGACTTTGAGAATTTGAGTAGTTGTACTGTATAGTGAGCAATGCATCAGCATCACATTCTATTCTCAAAGAGTTCAGAACTGAAACACTGACATATAGTTTGATTAAGTGCAAATGATAGTCCATATAAGGCTTTTGCGCCGTTTGGGATTTTGGATTTTGGATTTTCATTTTTGAGTCAAAATTCAGGTTTCACTTTAAGCTCCTGAAAACAAAAGCCCAAGCTTCCTTTCACTCACTATAATCCAGTGAGACGTCAAAGTATAAAAAGTTGGTCTCTAGATTTTAGAATGCAGTGAATCAATACTAAGACGTTTGTATAAACTCAGCATGCCTTGTTTCTGTTCTATAAGGTGATGGTGTTTACTGCATTATTAGCATGAACGTTGATGTTTTGGAGGCTGATCCGTTTGATCTGTCCTACTGTTTACGGATGAGGAAGTGAGAGCATCTGCTTTGCTCTATAGATATGGACCAAGAGATAAATCCCATTGGCACCACAATCAGCAAGCAGTCCAATGGCAATATTTTGCAGAATATTATAGATTACAATACAATTTTTAATTAAAAATTAATACCTTGACATCACTGAAAAATCACATTTTAAATATAATTAATCATTAAGAACAAACAACTTTATAATTAGTGTTCAGTTTAACAAAAACTTTGTAATAGTTTAGTAGAATTCAATAGGATTGATGTCTGGTGACCGATAACAATCCATCCCATTTTTAACCTTTTCTCTCTGTATAACTTGGACGTACAGTATGCTTTGGGTCAACGTCTTGTTCTGTGGTGAAGCTGGTTCCAATTAGCTGCAGTCCAGACATAATTTCATGGTGTCACATTATGGAATGGTAGTCATGCTGGTTCAGTATTCCTTTCACCTAGAGCCAGGAGCCAGGCTCAAACCTTCCCTGCTCCACAACAAAAAAAAAATGTTTCCTCCATGTTTGACTGTGGGTGTGAGACAGTGTGGTAACAAACATCTAACATATCAAAGTCCTCCAACTAAACAGATGGGAAAGCTGTGGCATGTCAACCTCCATCTTCTTTCTTTTTCCTCAACTGGCCTCTTATCAAATCTGCTCAAAGTAGTAATTCACCTCCACAGCTAAACGAAGCCTCTGCATTGTCTTCTCTCAGTACCTGCACAAGCTGTTTAAACGAGACCACCACAAGGGCCAGAGATATCACGAGAAGCAGATCAGTCTGTATGCCGAGTACGACCGAGCCAACCTTCTCCCCTTCCTCAGAGACAGCACTCACTGTCCACTGGAGAAGGTACAACTGTAAAACATGACCAGCTCTTTTATCTTCTTATTATATACATGTCTGATCTTTGCTTTCTGAACATTTTTCTTTTCTTGTAGGCCCTAGAGATCTGCCAGCAGAGACACTTTGTGGAGGAGACTGTCTTTCTGCTCAGTGAGGCCATCCTTCTGTGGTCTTATTCCTAATTATTAAAGTGACAAGTCACATTATGCAAAAGCAAACAGGGAGCAGATACACAAAATATCAGCTCAGATCTGGCCTTTGTTTCTAAGGGGCTCATGTAAAGCTTTTCTGAGAGTTGAATGTCTTTAGGACACTTAGAGATTTGCAGATTTCCAGCAACATAAGTATATGTTTTTTTAACTACAGGAAATAATGGAAAGCCAGATTATAGCAGTTCTACATGAAAACATGTTTTTGAGGACATTTTACCACAATAAACATAATTTAGCAATTATTCAAGTATTAATTAATGTAAAGTATAATTATTCATTTAGAAGAAGATTCTAGTTTAGCACAAGGTTTGATAAATGCACATCCTAAGCTTCTGTGCCTGAGTTGACTGATAATGTCGTTGCTCCATCTGCAGGTCGCATGGGGAACTGCAGGCGGGCATTACAGATGATCATGGAGGAGCTGGGAGACGTGGATAAAGCCATCGAGTTTGCTAAAGAGCAGGATGATGCTGAACTGTGGGAGAATCTTATCTCTTACTCTATAGATAAACCACGTACGTCTAGTCCAAGCTCGCTGCCGTGCTGTTCTCATTTTAAAAGTCCAAATCTATCAGCGCTGTTTATTTAACAGGACCAGACATGTTTACGAAGTTGATATCAATTAAATGTTTTAACTCAAGCATATGGGTAAACGTTTGAAAGATTTAATAATACCCAAAATAATGGCTTTCAATAAGAGTTGGAAAGTATTACTAATTCAACCGCACACATTTTTCTTTCCCCCCCAGCATTCATTACTGGTCTCCTAAACAACATAGGAACCCATGTGGACCCCATTCTCCTAATCCGCCGCATAAAAGAAGGCATGGAGATCCCGAATCTCAGAGACTCGCTCGTCAAAATCCTGCACGATTACAATCTACAGGTAGAGTCGCCCGTGCCACTGCTGAATGTCGTCTATTCTAAAGACCTTAAAGTGAACTGTATAAGAACAGGATTTATACTTGAGATTGAAAGGTGATAATGTTTGTGCTTCAGGTTTATGTTTAGATGCCTTGAGATATTGTTCAAGAAAAGCTAAAACACAGCTTGTCATGTTACAGAGAAACCGGAAATCCTGTTTTGTTTTTTTTTTTACATTTTTGCTATATTTGAGAACTTACAGATAAAAGTTAGTTTTTCCACCTTTTAAATGTTGCACAGCTTCCTTTCTTTTGTATCCTGTTAATACACTCCTGGGCAAAAAATAATAAATGGCAGAGCCCAAAATGCTACATGTTCAACTTTTAATGGTAAAATGATTGGTCAGGAATTTAGCCAGAGTTAAAACAATGGCAATCCTGGAACCTCCTGTGCCACCATTTGCTCGTTTACTTTGACTGTTTTGGGAAACGCTAGTACAGGGAATATCATGTGGTCTTTTTATGTGGTCTTCTTGTACACAAAGATAAAAGTGATGTGAAATTGAACGCACGCCTGGGTTCAAAGCTTTTTTTTCTTCAACTTAGCAACTCTGAATGGATCAATGAATCTGCTTTCTGTAAAAACTGTCTGCACGATCCCTCCACACACACACACACACACACACACACACAGTACACAAAGATAAAAGTGATGTGAAATTGAACGCACGCCTGGGTTCAAAGCTTTTTTTTCTTCAACTTAGCAACTCTGAATGGATCAATGAATCGGCTTTCTGTAAAAACTGTCTGCACGATCCCTCCACACACACACACACACACACACACACACAGCTTTGTTTTAAGGAAACCAAAGGAAAAAGCTTTTTTCACAACTAACTTACTTCAGCTATTTGTTTAATTGTTGCTAATTTCCTGACCAATAATTAGTTGTTAAGTTCTGGGTAAATGTTTGGGTGAATTTTGATCTACATGCAAATGGTTTTAATGGATGGATTTTAATGGATGATGGGGGTTTTAGGCCCCGGTGTCACCAAGCTGCCACTCTTGGGCCCTTGAGCCAGGCCCTTAACCCTTTCACTGTAATATGCAAAATAAGTGCTTCACTGTGCTGTAATGTAACATGTGACCTGTATAAAACACATTTACTTTTGAAGTTTGTAATTTTCCTCATGGATCTCCCTTTAGATTTTATTGCGTGAAGGCTGTAAGAAGATCCTGGTAGCAGATTCGCTTTCACTGTTGCAAAAGATGCACAGAACTCAAATGAGAGGCGTTCGAGTGGACGGTAAAAACACCATTCGCAGCATTCGTAGAATCCAGAAATGTCCAGAAAATACGTATTAACTGTGTTTTTCTCTTTGATGTAGAGGAGAACATCTGTGAGGCATGCCATGTCACAATATTACCATCAGGTATGTTTTGTAGCGTGAATCCTTGAAGACCGATATGGTCATTGTGTTTCTTAAGGACCAGTACAACCGTCATTCGTTTGGACTTCCCTAAAATCCTCTTAATACCATCATTATGTCCCCACGGGTATAGAAATCAGTATAACAGAGTGCTGCATCGCAGCCAGGTATCTTATACAGTGAGAATGAATGCCATTATTAAAGCAAGAAACCCAACGTACCCAACAATTCAGCAAGTCTCCTTTCACTGCAGTTACAGCTGCACCACCCACATACATCATCTCTCACAGAAGTATCGATATAAACCCCCTAAAACCACCTTACAGCAATACATGATGTGACGGCTGAAATCGGATTGGATGGAAACTCTTAAGCCAAACGCTATGAAATAAAGAAAATAGACGTTTGGGAACAATTTGATACATATTCATGGAATAGGTACTTTAATGTGATTCTGATAGAGTTCAGGCCAGCAGCGGGGTCACCACAGCGGCTCATCCGTATTCGTGATCCGCATGTTTGATTTGGCACATGTTTTTACGCTGGATGCCCTTCCTAACGCAACCCTCCCTATTTATCCGGGCTTGGGACTGGCACCAAGAGTGCAGTGGCTTGTGCATCCCTAATGGCTGTCCCTGACAGGGAATCGAACCCTGGCTGCGGTGGTGAGCGTGCAGAATACTAACCACTAACCCTAAACCATGGTACTAAAAACCACTATGGTCTTTCCCTGGACCTAAAAAATAAATCCTCATATTCTCCCCAGTTCGTCACGTGTTAGGATCTGTCTAAATGTTTAGACGATTAATACACTCTCCAGTGTTACCCAGAAAAGCATGGTTTGGTTTATAATTCAGATTATTATAAAACTGCTTTGTGACAATGTTAATGTTAAAATGCCATGAGACATTTTAGTTTATATCTTGCTCTTTAATACAATAAAAAAAATAAAAAAATGTCATCTAAATGCAGTGCAGTTCACCTTTAACAGAAAATAGGAGCGCGTCTTATTTCTGGCTTAAGATTACAGTAAAACTTGTGCTACAGAACGCAGATGACGTCTAACGCTTTTTTTAAAAATCCACGTTGTGTGTTTCAGACACGGCTCAGACCTTCAGTGTCGTAGTCTTCCACTGCAGGCATATGTTCCATAAAGAGTGTCTCCCCTCACCAGGAACAGTAAGACTTTCTCTCCTTCAAAACTGAATACTCGTGTGTCTGATCCCAGGTTCAGGATCACTACATTCACCTTCAGTGTAAAATGTTTGAATTCATTTTATTTTCTAATAAACATTGTCTTTTTTTTTTTTCTATTAAGTAACTATTGTTTGGGTTTAGGCATCATCTTATAATCATATGAAAACAATGATAATACAAGGCACACTATGTTTAATCTTAAATCTAGAACTTAATGCTGGGATAAAACCGGGGCAGTGTAAATGCTGCAGATAATTTAATGTTTAAGAATTAACAATCAATCTAGAAAATGGGGCATGGAAAGATTTCATTTATTGACTTTTATTTTCTAGATTTCAGGTGGACAGTACTGCAACATCTGCAGTGCCAAGAGAAGAGGCCCAGGCAGCGGCATTCTAGAGATGAAGAAATAGTCTCCTTTCACCCAGTGACTCCTTGCATACATAGAGCAGGCTTTCATTTCGTAACACTGGGTGACTATTACAAACTGAGGTTCACTAATTTGTATTTTTGTTAAGCTTGTTGTCTGATGCACTTTTTTTTTTTGCAGTGCTTGTAAACTGTTTAATTTGGCATGAAAATTTCCACTCTTGTATTATTGGTCAGTGATGCAATGGAACACATACAGGAGCTTAAGAGTGGGAGCCTGGGGCTCTCAGGACAAGCAAATATGTATTAATCGATATTCTATAAACAATAAAATGACTCGGTAGTGCGCTGTGTCTAATGTTGGAACATCTCACTCTATACAGCAAGGCTTATAATAAATCATCTAGATCATCTAACTAATCTCTGCTGGTGTCCCAAATGTACCATTAGTCCAATGAGTTCTCATGTGCATCGTGATCAGCAAGATTATCTGCCCTTGTGATGACACCTGGGGGGTGTTTTTGGTTCCTGATTAAATAAACATGGTCAATACAACGAAATCACAAACACCGTTTTTCGGTCGAGTCCTTGTTCCTGACCGCACGTGGAATCTCCCTGGTCAGTTTGCAGCACAAAGAAGTGGACACTTTCGAAGGTTATGCTTTAATTCTGGTTTGCCAATCATGAAATCAGATAAAAAGTATACTGAAAAGGGTAGAAAGAGAGGAAAAGGGGGGGAAAAACATATGGAAGCAGTTAATCAAAATAAGGTCAGTTTTTCTGAACACGGTAAGCCTTGCACCAAATAAATGTTTTTTTTTTTTTTGCAATAAACAATCTGTGCTGAAGCAGAAGTCCAGAAAAAAAAAATTTCAACTACAATTTAGCACTACAATCCAGTCAAAGGAAGCAGGAAGGTGGTTTTTACTCCTCAAAGTGGAACGATTGAGGCAAGCAGCAGACTTCCACACACGGCAATTATCTCTCCAGAGGATGATAGACATTTCTCACTTATATATATTTATATATTTCAAATCACTCTTCTATGTGTTTACTCTTTACAGTAAGGCCACTTTTAATAGAATCGATTCAAATACCATAAGTTCAAGAGCCCCAAAAGGAGAAGAAAGGGGGAGGGGGAGAAGAAAAAGAACATTCAAGTTTAAGATGAAGTGTTAAATGCTCCTCTTCAGCTGAGATTGTGATCAGGCCCAAGGACTCTTAACCACAGATCTGCAACTGAGGTAGTCTTACCCTCATCTCTGGCCTGACCTAAACACTCCCTGTGCTCATGTCATGAAAAGAAAACAACTTCACTTTCAGGAGTTCTGCTGATTTTAGCAAAGCAAAAAAAACAAACAAAAAACAAAACAAAACAGATGTGTGTAATTTCAACAGAAGTTCAATTAATCATATAAGAGTCTATCCTCAGAGAAGGCTTTCTCAGGGGTCAGCTGATGTCCTATTCGCAGCTCTTCAACCATCCACTGCTCTGAGTAAATCCACCATCAGAGAAGTTTGCTTCTTTTCACTGTCATAAGAAGGAAAAATTAGTCACTCGGTCCCCTTTGCCGCAGCCCTTTTGGATGTGTTCAAGAAGAGATCAGCTTGGCCAGCCAAGTGAGTGAAGTACTTGAGGGCACTGTACGAATGTCTTTGTGTGGTGTGTGTCAGTCAGTGTCAGAAAGAGTAGTGGTGTGTGTGTGTCAGTCAGTGTCACAGAGAGAGATGTGTGTCAGTCAGAGTGTGTGTGTGTGTGAGAGAGAGAGAGAGAGAGATAGAGAGAGTAATTGTGTGTCAGTGTCAGAGAGAGAACTGTGGGTGTAAAAGGGAAAATAATTAACCATGTAGTATAGACGCGTGTGTGTGTGTGTGTGGCATCTCCAGCATGATCAGAACTGCATCAGTACAACGGCAGGTCATCTCGCCCTGTGGTTTCGTACTGCGCCACTGGTGGTGGGCTGAGGGGTCAGGACAGTGTTGCTTATTTATCCTCTAGAACAGAAAATTGGTTGTCTAACTGTAAATGCTGCACGGCTCCTTGACCTTCGCCTTCTCTGGCACGGCTCCTGTGTTTGACCACCTCAAACGTCTTCTCCATCTCTCGGTCCCTAAAGCAGAAACACACTGGCTCATTATTGTGCACTGGTGATCAATTTTTTTTTCCCCAAGAATCATCAACACCAGGTGGTGATTAAATCATGTAAAATAAACGATTACATTTGTTTTTCTACATTATGTCAACTGAGCATTAGCTTAAAAAAAAAACAAAAACAAAAAACACATTGGCTATCAAATGCTGGCAACATTGCAAGGATATAAAATGTCCCCAGTTGCCTGGAGCATTTCTGAGGTGAACAGTGTCGAATGCAGCATTTTTGTCTTGTTTGGTGGAGTATTGAGTACTTTTCCATACTAATTTATATTTCTCCCTGCAAGATTGTTGTATTGTTAGTAATTGTTAGCTTCTCTAACTGCTTTCCACACAGCCAAATTCAGTACACAATCTAATCCTACCAACGATCACATTCCATGTGGGCTAAAAAGACTAATTCAAGTTTAAAGCGAGTGAGTCCCAAGCCCATTTCAAACTATTTCAACAACATTTAAGTCACACAATAACCTGTATTTTTTAATTACAGCAGCAAGCAGTGACTAAGGGGCCCAAGCACTTTCCTGATTGACTTTGAAAAAAGGACTCATGATCCACAATCAAAAGCTAGGGGCAGTTTTACTGCTTTGTAAAGTTATAACCTCCCCAAAGTCAGACAACCTGTCAGTCAGGTTACATTCTCACATCTAAACCACTTTAGAGGCCTTCCTGAGAATCAAGAGAAATACAAATCATGATCTAACCTTGAGCTGTTTAACGTTATAAGCAGTTTTACTAATATGCGAACTACAGTAAACCCTATTAGAGAGGATCTTCTGCATGAATTAAATTCTTGTAGTCCTCCAGTACTCATTAGAATACGAAGTTTCTCCTGATTAAATCCCACCATTGCTGAGAAATGCCCTCACTTCCTGTTTTTGGTAACTTTATGTGGTATGGGTGATCTTTTACAGTTTAGTAATTAAAGATATTTTAATAGGGTGTCTGTGCCTCAAACCCAGAAGTGCTGCAGTAACATGATGCTGAACTGATTAGGACCGTTAGTAATCCGGATAAAAGATGAGCAATCTTACTTGCGGGTCTCCACATGTTTGGCAGTTGCGGAAAGCGAGGGGAACTGCGCATCACTGAAGATCTCAGGAGGCCCCTGCGTTGGTGCCTTTTTTACACCTAACCGAGCCCCAGGAGGACGATATACACCAGCAGGCTTGGACTCAGGAACCTCTTTCTCTTCGGCTAGACACAAAGAACAGCAGTTGAAAAATTTATATTAATAAAGTTCAAAGTTTTTAGGGAAACACACACACACACACACACACACACTAGGTCTGCAACAATTAATCGTTAATAATAAAATCTAGTCAACGAATGCAAGAGAATACAACCGCTTGTGAAATGGAGGGAAGTACAGGGTAGCAGGAGAAAGTGTGTGTCCCAAATCATGGGAGCATTTTATATTAATCGCAACAAAGCACACTGTAACCAGCAGGTTATGCAACGCTGAGCTTGTGTGCTATTGAAGTACCACAGTGATGCACGAGTGTGTGGAAAAAAAACACACTGGTGAAACATCAACAGGGTAAAGAAAAACTGTAGAATCGTCATCGTGTGCAAATGGTACAGTTTAATGAAGTGCTATTGTGTAAACTGTTTGCTTGTTTGCTAACTTCGGGACAGTCACACTGGATTGTTCTGTCGTGACTCGCGAGCATCAGGTTGCGCAATCACTTCGATCATGATGGATTCATTTAAAAGCGGTGAGCATGATTACATTTTTAGTCATTTGGGATTTTTAGCGAATGCTAATGCAATGCTAACATGTTACTTATTCTCTCTCCAAAAGCAGCTCCATATTTAACCAATGAAATATATAAAGCTAGATTAAATGTTTGTAAATGATAAGAATTTAAAACCCGGACACACACTAAGCTGATGGTCGACAATCTGGGAAAAATCAGGAGGATTTCTAATCTAGCTTTGAATTGAGATTGAGAGTTCTTTGAGAAAATGGCTGAGGTTGAGACATCCGGTGCGGAAAAGAGCCTCGACGACTTGTTTGTAAAAGCGAGATAAAAACGAGAAGAAGGAGAAAGGAAAAGGAAAAGAAGCAGGCCCGGGGAGCGCCCCGGCTAATCGAGCTTTTCTGGTTGGTTACAATAGTTGTATATTAAATTTATGCAAATATCTTAATTATCATACAAAATTAAATTAATTATATATTCTAGATGCTTATATCTTCACAACTGAACAAAACTGTCTTTGTATCTTTTTAAACAAAAACTGTCAAAACAATGTTATATTTTCTTTAGATTTTTAAGCATTGCAAAGTACACTTTTTTTGTAAACCAATACCCTGAATTAGTTTTATATAGTTATAATAGGCAACTCATTAAAAAAAATAATCGCCCAAACAATCCATCATCAAAATAAATATAGTTAGTTACAGCCCTAATATATACATACACACAAAATAGAATGTCTCAATCAAATAATCAAATCTGGTTATCAAATTTACTTAAACATAACAGAAAAGACTACAAAAACGTAGGTCGAGTTTGGGAGCTCGTCTGTCTATAGTATGATAAATTCTAAACCGATGCGAGTCAGAGTATAACGTGACTTCCAGACTTCACAGTGCCACAAATTCTCAAAGCCCTTTTCATTTTTACTTTCACATTGTGCTAAATGCTTCCTGTTCTATTTCATTTTGTCTTCTCTTTTTCTTCTTTTTTCAGCTGCTACCATTAGGGGTCGCCACAGCGGATCATCCGTCCCCATACCCCCTGTTCTCTACATCTGCCCCTTTCAAACCAACTACCTATATGTCTCCCCTCACCACGTCCATAAACCTCCTCCTTGGTCTTCCTCTCTTCCCCCTTCCTGGTGTCTCCATCCTCAGCAGTCTCCTACCGATGTACCCCATGTCCCTCCTCTGCACATGTCCAAACCATCTCAACCTCACCTCCCTCACCTTGTCTCCAAAACCGCCTAGATGCGCTGTCCCTCTCAGAAACTCCCGATCGCCAGTTCTATTTCATTTTATGAGGAGGGAGGGGGGAGGGACTTTTTTGTAATAAATTATTAATTGAAAATAGTGTAATAGTAGAGCAATTTTAAAGCAATTATACAACAAAATAGACTAAATTAAAGTTTTTTTACTAATCCATATACAATTTTTAGTCCCCTTCACAGTCTGAGACCCTCTTTAGCAGGACTGTGTATAAGAGGTGTTAAAATTATACTGCAGGTGAGAAGTGATGTTCTTGTATTTGCATATCATGATGTAGCCGTTACATGTGTGCATGAACGGGAAGGGAAAAGGGTATTACAATTGGACCAGCTCTCCCCTACATTGTGGCACGTTGCTTGAAAAATGGCAAAATTTAAACCGTGTGTGTGTGTGTGTGTGTGTGTGTGTGTGTGTGCATTCACTCACCCACAGGAGCAGTCGGTGGAGGAGGTCCGGATTTGTTCCAAGGGCCAGATACTTTATCTCCACTGACTAGTATGATCTCACCATCCTCACCCACTTCTTCTTTCTCATACTCCTCCTCTTCTTTTTCATCACTATTAAATGTGGAAATTCACACCATTTAAAAAAAAAAAAAACAGTGAACCACACTTAAATTATATCATGGATTAATATGAAAAACGTTCAGTCCTTACCTGATCTGCAGAGCATGAAGCCTCAGGCCACTGTAGTCCACCTCCTTCTGCTCAAACTCCTTCCATTCCTCATCCTCCTGCACATGGAAAAGCAAAATACTTTATGCAGGCAACTTAATGAAGTTAGAAATTAACCAGTTGGAGCACCTTACATTTACAAACATTTTCATTGTAGAAAATTAGTTAAACTCTTCTCTCTTGCAAAAAATATATGATGGGGGGCAGTTTTCCTCCTGTCTTAAGTTGTTTAGTGAGAAACTTTTTTATTTTTTTACAGAATTCATTTTATATCTGCTGGCATGCAGTGAACACAACTGCACCCACCGCCAGTAAAAGGAGAACTGGGAACCCCAAGATCCCACTGATGACTTTCAAACACACAAACACAACTAAAAAACATGATCAATATCAATATAATAAAACACTTTTCTTTTTCCAGTGGTTTCTGGGGGGGACAGTTTCAACTCTATGTGCTGTACCAGAGAGAGAGAGAGTGGAGACGTGCATTTTGCTGAGACCTGGCAACCTAGAGGGATTCTTCCAGCAAAACCATATGGTTACATAAAATAAAAAACACTATCAATGATTTTAAGATGTGATTTTGACATTTCTGTATGTTCATAAACAAAACACACAGATATGTACACACACACACACACACACACACACACACACACACACACACATTATATATACACATTATAAATACTATAATGGAGTGACCAGGCTAGATCGTTAGCATGCTATGACAAAATTACAAACTCTCTTTGATAAATACTTTTTTTTTTTTACTTTTCGACTTAATAAAAACTCTAAAAATGATCTCATAGCTTCTTTCATGGATGTATTTGTTGTAAACGCGGTATGCTGAAAATCGCTCCACTTCTCGAGCATGTATAAACGAGCTAATGAGCTAAATATTTCACACGTGAGTCATAATCGGGTTGGAAATCGAGCAGGAATGAAACGTGCTCGGATTTAGACAGTGTGAAGTAACCTGTGAGGAATCTGAATCAGATCAGATGTCCGTCCACATGTCCTGCCTCAATCACGTTGCTAACCCCCGCTAGCGAGGCTGTAAAAAAATGACACGATGACTCTGCAGCAGGCGGTGTGATGGACAGCCAGGGTGAGATCAGGAGGAAGAAAAGGCCCAGTGTCCACACTCGAACTCTCACATGAACATGAAGATGGAAATGGACGTGGCGAGCGCGGCCGCCATGTGGACTTCTTGAATTAGCTTGCTAGCCTGATCCTAACCTTAGTACCGAAGCTAACTCGCTAGCAACCAGTTCATCGAGTGGCAGCTAGCGCCGGCCTCAGCGGTACTACCGCGTCACCCGCGTGTGGGACTGAAGACACGACCGAGTTTACCTTCTCAATGGTCGCGTCTTGGTTATCGTTTTTCGTCGACTTCTCCCTGTCTTTCTTGGCCTTCTTGAGCGAAGCTGAGACCGAGGCCGAAGTCGAGGCCGAAGCCGAGGCCGGGGCGCTCACCGGGCCTGCTTCTTTTCCTTTTCCCTTCTCCTTCTTCTTCTTTTTATCTCGCTTCGCAAAGAAGTCGTCGAGGCTCTTTTCCGCACCGGGTGTCGCAACCTCCGCCATTTTCTCAAAGAACTCTCAATCTCAATTCAACTTCAATTTCTCTCACCGAGCCAAAACTGTCGGCTGTCAGACAGCGCTTTCTACATCAGGGAAAGGCGATTTCTTTAAATAGATTTCCACCACACGCGTATGTCACACACTCAAATCACCAAACACGCCCCGGTTCGCACTGCTGCTGCCGCCACATTGACCAGCTGGAAGTGGGACTTGACGCTGCTGTTTGACTCGCGACTCAAACCGCAATCTACACCCTACTACAAAGTGCGCTAAACAGCGCGAGACCGAAGTGCACCTATACACTTTTTAGCACCCTAGTAAGCGGTTTTGGACGAAACCATTCATCCAGCGAGCCAACCGGATGGAGTTTCGTCGCAAAACGGATTACCCCGGATTGGAAAAGTGACTGGCTATCGACTTTCACAGATTCAGAAAGTACAAATTACATTCAAATAAATTTAAAAAAAAATATTTTTTTTTTAAAAAGCTGAATCGTGAAAGTAATCTGAAATTTTACTTTTCCAGTCACATCAACCTAAAATTTAAAATATAATTATAGCTATAAATGGATTGGATTATTCTAATCTGCCTTTAGCACGTGTAATGATAATAATAATAATTATTATTATTATTATTATTATTATTATTATGGCTGCTGCTACTGTTGTTGTTGTTATTATTATTATTATTATATCATACAACACTGTGCAAAAGTTTTAGTTATTGAAGAAATGCTGGAAAATGAGAATGCTTTCAAAAGTAGAATTGTTAATAGTTTATTTTTATCAAACAACAAAATGGGGAAAAAAAATAATAAATAAATCAATATTTTGTGTAAGGTCTTTAGGTCACATTGCTTAATCCAAATTAATTATCAAATTACAGACCCATTTAAAAGATTTTAGAAAAGATAGTTCAGTTATGGTCCCTCTTACAAGAAAACAATATAACAAAAACTAAAAGTTGCAGTCAGGTTTCAGGCACCATCATAGCACAGAAAAATCACAAATGCTAGTTAAAATCACAAATTACCTGTTTTATCTTCATACCAAGGCTACATCTCTCTGTTAGTTTTACTAGATCTTATTGCTGCACTATAGATCATGATTTTCTCCTGGATCACTTACAGAATTATATTGGCATTTATAGACAGGCATAACGTTGGTTTAAATCCTACACCTTGCTTTACAGCAATATGTGATGTAATGGCTTAAATCTAAATTAAATAAACAGAAAGAATTTCCAACATAAAATGACACTTGGATGTGCTGCTCTTTGAAGAAGCACACAAGAGAAATGCTAGGAAGAGAAGAGAATAGAGTATTTGTAATAATGTACAGGTAATAGGTGTTAAAAAATAAATTTAAATGTCAGTGATTCTGATAGCGTTTAGGCCAGCAGAGAAATATGATGTTGTTACATAATGCAGAAAAACTAGTTCATGCTTTTGTTACATTTAGATTAGACTACTGTAATGACAATAATACCGTCTGTGTGTTTGAGTAAGTGCTTAAATAAGCTTCAGTTAGTTCAGAATGCAGCAGCAAGGGTTCTTACTAGATCTAGAAAATATGATCACATTAACCCAGTTTTGATCAGTCTACACTGGCTCCCAATTAAATCTCTCATTGATTATAAAATACTACTACTGACATATAAAGCACTTAACGGTCTCGAGTTGCAGTATCTGAGTGAATTTCGGTACCAATATGATCCTCCATGCCAATTTAGATCAAAAGGTGCAGGTTATTTGTTGGTACCTTAAATAATGAAGACTACAGCAGGGGCCAGATCTTTCTTTTATAAAGCCCCACAGTTATGGAACAGTCTTTTAATCAGTGTTTGGGACACAGACAGAGTCTCAGTGTTAAAGTCGAGGCTTAAAACATATTTATTTTGTCAAGTCTTTTATCAGTAGATTTTTTTTTAGGTAAAGGATCAGATCTGGAGGGATCATCGATATAGAGTGTTTGGTGAACTGGGATATTTGTATGCTGTTGTCCCCACACTCTCACACCTTCACTCAGGTTTGTTAATGGTGGTTGTAGTAAGTTATGCTGCCATAGCGAATATTGCTGAAGTCCCCAACTGCATAATGTCCTTTAGTAAACAATAAGGAGACATTACAATCCATATCCTTTTCTTCCTGTCACCCCTCTTTTCTCTCTCTCTCTCTCTCTCTCTCTCTCTCTCTCTCTCTCTCTCTCTCTCTCTCTCAATCTCTCTCTCTCTTGGTCGAGTTAAACATTCTCCTGAGGTTCTAGTCACCACTGTTCCTGCCCCTCTTCCCTCTGCGGATCTTCCCACTTTGTCCAGGCCTGCCTCTGAATAGTGTCCCCTTCGATTGGAGGCCACTCTGTGCAGCTGGGGACGGTTTCTCATCAATGCCCTGGGCAGTTCCATGAAATTCAAGAGTAAGGACAGGAGCTTTGAAGATGGATTTGGACTGTAGTTAATGTCAACAGTCTGCTACACTGACTCACGACTACAGTTTGCTCTGCTCATCATCACTGTACCCCGCAACATAGTTTATCTGTAATAAATGGACATTCGGTGCAACCCAGATGAAAATGGGTTCCCTCTTTTTAGAGGATGAAGATGGGTTCCTTCTTGCCACAGTCACCACCGGCTTGCTCATGAGGGACAAACTTACACTTATAAAAAACATCTTATTTATTTTTATTACACATTATCAGTGTAAAGCTGCTTTGAGACAGTGTTCATTGTTAAAAGCTTTATACAAATGAAAATGGATTAAATTGAGTTTAAGAAGCCTTTATTGGTGTGCCTACAATTGCTGGCACAACAACGCACACAACAGCACACAAAAACAATTTTTGAAGGTAGGTAGGTTGTTCCAAACATCTTTTAGATCTAACCACAGCTTTTTATTTTTATTTGTTTAGCCCTTTTAACAATGGACACTGTCTCAAAGTAGCTTCACAGGGATAATCCACAGAGATCTTGTGTGGATGTAGGCTGCATTAAATCTTTCTGTCTCTTCATCTTATCCCAGTGAGACTCAATTATGCTAAAATCTGAACTTTTACACATGGGCAGCCTCAGCCATGCCAGCACCATAGCGTCCAGTCCAAGATAATCTGGGTGAGTGAGGAAAAACCAGATGGGACAATGTGAAGTCTTTCCAGTCACAAAGAGGTCCACAAAACTTCCTCCATATCTGCTCCACCACATCAGGGTGGAGCCTCCACTATCGGGCCTTGGCCTTTCCCTCAAAAGGGCATTTGCTTCTTGGTTTAAGTGCCCTAGGATGTCTACTGCCCTCAGTGAGAGCAGCTTCCCTTGGGCCCACAGGAGGATCTGTCATGCCAGCTTGTAAAGGAGGCAAGAGTGCAGTAAGATGTAAGAGACCACTGATGTGTAGTTAACAGTATGTGATGATTAGGAGTCCCCAACACAGGGCCTTGTAACAGGAACCCTGGTTTCCCTTAACATGTCTAAGGCTGAAAGGATTGTGTGGAGTGGGTTGCCCTTTTGGTAGAACCCTTTGGTCCTGAGCCACCACTGCATGGGTCACATGTATAGGAGGCCCACATCGGCTGCAGCTGCTAACAGATAGGTGGTCTTCTGTACCAGAGAAATTTTTTTTTGGCATTCAGTATTAACCCCAACAACATTTCGATACTGGGTCACCAAGTGCTCTGATTGAGCCAATATCAACCAATCATCAATATTGCTCAGTATGCAGATGCCTCAAAGTCTCAGAGAAGCCAGAGCCTCATCCGCACACTTTGTGAAGGTGTGGGGTGAGAGTGCAAGGCCAAAAGGAAGGACCCAATATTGGTAAGCTTCAGCTCTGAAAGCAAACCTCAGGAACTTCCTGTGTGAAGGAAGGATGTTTACGTGGAAGTACGCATCCTTCAGAGCTAACGTGACAAACCAGTCCTCAGGACTTATTTGAGACATGATTTGTTTCAGTGTAAGCATCTTGAACCTGATCCTCATTAGTGAGCATCTCAGCTAACACAGATCCAAAATGGGATGCAGCCCCCATCCTCCTCGGGAACTATGAAGTACCGGATGTAAAACCCAGACTCTCTGTCAGGGGGAGGGAAATCTCGATTACCTGCTTTCTCAAGAGAGTTTTTACTTCTTGTTCCATAATCAGAGCCTGCTCAGGCCCTACCAGAGTGGGGCACACCCCGTTAAATCAAGTTCGACAAGACCCGAACTAATTGGAGTCTTAAGCGTGCTGGAGAAAGATCAGCCATTTGAGGGGACTTAGGTTCAGCCGTCCACTTATGACATTTCATGCAGTTATGTTGGGATTTTTAAATTGCCTTATGACCTCTTAGTATCCAGACACTTCTCCTCATTTCAGCAAATACTCGTTCCGGTCCTGGTTGACACAACTTACTATCAAAGTCCTGAATGAGTAGTTTGGTGGCTCAGTGATAAGGATATAGAATAATAAAGAGAACTGTCAGAAGTTCCAAGCCTTCGGCATGACGTAGACGCCCTTCGACCCATATAAGCTGACTGGCTTTGTCAAACTCTGGGGCTAAAGTGAGTAATCTGCTTGTAGTGGATACAGGCTTACCAGACTTTTGTTGTTTATATTTCTCAGGAAAGCTGTCTTGTTGGATGTTACGGAACAGGAGATGTTCTGCTGTCACATAGTCCTTAGCTATAGGTAAACTAGTTTGATTTAAATCACTTTGACGGTGTTAAACTTTGTCTTCAACAAGGTCTTTCTAGGAACTGTACTCATTGGGATCTAAGGAATTTGATGTTTGTGTGACACCACAGAATACAACCGTTCTCCTTTACACTTTATCTTCAGGGGTTTTAAGGAATGGCAGAATTGGCCACTCTTATTGAGCTTGAAGTGAAGTATGAGAAAAAGAGTGGGCCATGACTCCACCTGTTTGGTTTAACATTAATTGAACTCTATTTTCTTAATCTCTTTATTATATGCAACATTTATGGAATCCTTTTTCAACCGCCACTCTGTGCTTCTTAACTTGGGCATAACAGAGTCCTTAGGGGTACAAAGTTGTGGCATATTAGCTTTCATTAACAGGGGTGTTGCATAGCAATCTACTCCTTCTACCATCACCCTGGTCATTCTGGTTTGAAGTAAATCTATTGCCACTTGATCCTGCTTTGATCGTGTGGCTAAATTCTCATTTCTGTGTGGAACAGTATTACCTTGCCAAAGTCTCTCTACGTTCTGGGATAGTTCTTCCATTTGAGGGGTGATAGAGATATGTTTAGATCTGTTCAGATCCCCATGCTGAACTGATCCGAGGGCGTCAGCATCTGAGCAGCTGCTTCTGGGGGTCGGTCAGCTCCATACAGAAAAGAAGCGAGTTTAGGCTTTGCTACTGGGCCTGGTCTTAGTTGCACCATTTTACGTCTCTGCTCTTTCCTCTGATTCGAGCTCTTACAGTTTTGACACCAGGATTCAAGCTTGAGCCACTCTGCTAGGCAATAAGGCATGCAATAAATACTACAAAATACTAAATACTAAAAATTTAAAAGTTAAAGAAATAAATGAGTGTTTGTGGAGTGTAATCACACCAAAGTCTTTGACTGCTGTACACACTGAGACAGAAAAACCGCCCAGAGATGCTACGTATCGGAAAGTTTACTTTACTGTTGCCTGCAGACACTCGGATTTTAAATCCTTCGTCCAGAGTGTCTGATTCCATTTTTTATGCACCCAGTTACTTTTTTCATGTTTTGGAGGTATGGCATTTTTGCTGCAATTCTTCCATTAAGCCCACTTATTGTAAGACTTCTCCAGGAGGTAGATGAGTGTAGCTGGGTACCAATTGTATTTGCCAGTTCTTTCTTATCTACTGCTTTATAATCCTGAAGATCATAACAGTCCTGTAGATGCAGTCCATCCAGTCCTTAACATTGCCTGTTTCTGCAGTATGTGCTTTTTCAAAATACCTTGAACAGCACATGTTAAAACACCAGTCTGATTTAAAATCATAGATTGGGAGAGACCTTGCTGACCTTGCCTGTCAAGTTTTAAGTCAATTCAAGTTTATTTCTTTAGCATTTTTCTCAATAGACATTGTCTCAAAGCAGCTTTACAGAATTTAAGAATTAAGGTGAATGATGTGTTTATCCCTGATAAGCAGCCTGGGATGACTGTGGCAAGAAAAAGCTCCCTTAGATGTTATGAGGTAAAAACATTGAGAGGAATCAGACTTAAAAGGGGAACCCATCCTCATTTGGGTGATATCAAGAGTGTGATTATAAATATTTAAAACAATAAAAAACACCAGAGAGTGAGAACTAACATGAGCACTGGAATGTAAGATTATGAGTAATGTCCTTTCTATAGTCGTATACAGTCAGTTACTGTACTGTTTCTGTAACCAGGAGCTACTGAGCAACTTGTAAAATAGCACAACATTTGAGATCATCATAGATCCAACACCAGCTTTTCCATGCCAGAACCTTTAAACACTCAAAGAGGTCCAATGTCCAAACACTACATAAAGTGAAATCCAAATAGCGCTGGTACGTGTCTAGATAGTCGTGATGTTTGTGGGGTCGGCATCTACTTCTTTAAAGGTCCACAACCTACATGAGCTGGTGCAACCTCAGGATGCTTTGAGATAGGTAGAGAAAAAGAAGCAGTGGAGAGGAATTAGCTTAGCTGCTGTTTATAATATAATATCGTACAATATTAACAAGCACAAGTTGATAATGTGCATTTGATCAGATGTACAGGAGCACAAGGTTATGATGTGTGTTATGTGTAGGACTGGCTAAAAGGTAAGTCTTTAATCAGGAAGACTATTCCAGTGTAGGAGCTAAATGTGAGAATGCTCTACCACCTTTAGTGGACTTTGCTATTCTAGGAACTACTAAAAGTCCAGAGTTTTGAGATCTCAAGGAGCGTGGCAGATTGTAGCATGTTGGAAGACTGGATAGATACATGGAAGCTAAACTATTTAGGGCTTTATAGGTAAGTAGCAATACTTGTATTCGATTCGAAAATAAATAGGTAGCCAGTGGAGGAATGATAAGATTGGGGTTATATAGTCATATTTTCTCAACCTTGTGAGAACCCTGGCTGCTGCATTCTAGGCTAACTGTAACATGTTTATTAAGGATGCAGGACAACCACCTAGTATTGCATTACAATAGTCCAGTCTAGAGGTCCTGAATGCATGGACAAGCTAAACTGGAACTGAACCTTGTGGCACCCCATAATTTACTTGCATTAACTTGGATAGTTCTCCATTTAAATCTACAAAATGGTAACGATCAGACAGGTAGGATTTAAACCAGCTTAATGCCTGTCTCTAAATGCCGATGTAATTCTGTAAGCGATCTAGGAGAAAGTCATGACCTATAGTGTCAAATGAAGCACTAAGATGTAGTAACACTAACAGAGAAATGTAGCCTTTTTTTTTAAGCTAAAAACAGGTCATTTGTGATTTTATCTACAGCAGTTTCTGTGCTATGATGGGGCCGGAAACCTGACTGAAAATCTTCAGAGATATTGTTTTTTTGTAAGAAGGAACATAACTGGGCAGACACAATCTTCTTTAAAATATTAGACATAAACGGATAATAAAAGTTTGTTTGGATCCAAATGAGGTTTCTTAATGAGGGGCTTAATAACTGCCAACTTGAGGGGTTTAGGGACGTGACCTAAAGATGTGAGGAGTTAATAATATTGAGAAAAGGCTTAACGGCTGTATGTAACAGTTCTTTCAGTTCTTTCTAACAGACATATTGTTGATTTGGCTTTGGTAATAACATCATACAGCTTTTCCTGTCCTATACATGTAAAGCAGTGTAGTTGTGGAGTTTTAGATGAGATTTGAATCAGGAGATGCTGGTAGAGGTTGGACCTCCACAATTGTTTTTCTAATACTTAAAATTTTTTCAGTGAAGAAATTCAAGTCCTCACTACTAAACTGTGATGGAATAAATTTTTCAGATACCTGATTTGTTAATTTAGCCACCGTATTAAAAAGAAACCTGGGATTGTTTTTGTTGTTTTCTAAGAGTTTGCTCCGGTGCTCAGCTCTAGCAGTGTTTAGCGCCTGTCTGTAGCTGAGCATACTGTGTTTATACGCAATTATATATACCTAGCATTTTTTTTTTCAGATTATGGACTGCTCTTTTGGGTGCATGCGTATAACTATTACACCATGGTGCAGGTGTTTTTTCTTTAAATTTTTTTTTTAGACCAACGGTGTCTAATGTGCTAGTGAGGATAGTGTCCATGTTGTTACTTTGTGTCTAATTGCTGTGCTCAGTCTTGCAATGGTGTATAACCTGTGACTGTCTTCCATAATCTCACCTTTGTAGCAGAGTTTGGCTGTCACTCACTGAGGTTTATGCCTCCTTCCAGTGGTGGACAAAGTACACAAACTACAGTAGGTTCAATATTACTAATTATTTTTGTCACAAGACTGTTGCTTAACCAACTCACTGTATGTAAAAAGACTCTAAAGTTACTCTTAGCACACCAATCTATTCATAGAATATTAATGAGTCAAACACTGATTAATATATATAGTTTCATTTCCATTAAATCCTATTACTTCAAAAAAAAATCACGCAAATATGTTGACAGGTGTTGTGGCAAGTAAGAGTCAGGAGCCTCTTCCATTGTTCATTGCTCTTAAAATGTTTCAGCAAGTGTACACACAAGTTCAGAACAAAGTATGCGCTCTACCCTGATTGGTCGCTTGTTGCGTGCTTGACCAGTTAAATTTGTATCCACTTATAAATAAAAAGGAGCAACTGATTCCTTAAAATGTAGTTGAGTAAAAAGTACAATATTTGCCTGTCTAAGGCTATAACTACCGTAATCTGCTTAGCATGGTTTTCTGCTTAGCATGGTAGCATTTCAAAATGCATAGAAACAACAATGACTGCTGGAAGAGAAACGAGACACAAAACAGCATAAAGCATTTTCCTTTTATTGCTCAGCAGTAAAAAGTACAGTGTATGTGCTACAATACAAAATAATTTGAACATGTGATTCTCTCTTCTAAAAACTGTGTTAAGCAGTCAACAATAAACCCAATATTTTCCCTACGAATCCTTCCTAAATGTAAAATTGAAAATAACAAGATGATAAAAGATTAAAAGAAAAACACAGACAATAAAATCGGTATATGACAACAGAAACCGTTACTGAGCTGACTCAATATGTGATACATTTACTGAAAGACTGACTGAATACCATGTTCATACATATGCTCAAAGTAAATATTGCAGTATAAAATATTTTTTCTCTGATTTGATCAGTTTATTCTAATACTTTTACTCTATTACATCCAGTGGTTTTTTTTGTATAATACTCATAATCATCCAAAAGAAAAAACCTGTACAATACAGCAATAAACACCAGAGGAGAACTACAGAGTGACAACTTTTGGTCTTATTCTTTCAGCATAAAACAATGCTGTCCAAGACTGGACAAACCTCAACGCTCACAAGAAAACAATTTTAAAGGCAGAAGACATACATGAACAGACAAAACGGCTTCCTCGTTCCACACTTTATGGAGCTTTCCTTTTTAAAAGCACCTGCTTTTTGTCATTAGGGATTGCAGACACTATCTACCACCATTTTCTGAGCTAATACGAGTGCCACTGTATTGATAAAGGAACCCAGTTTAATGGCTCAGCAGAAACAATACACTAAGCATGTCAGAATACAAAATTTGCCAACACAGCTAAGCTCAACATATCAAGCTAATATCATTGTGTGTTAAAAACATGAGATTTATAGTAACAATTTAGAACAGTGGTATCCACGAATGCTGCAACACATAATATGATCCCTAATCACACACAGACAGATGTATTCTTTGACAGACATGATCTCAGGTTTGTCACACGTTCCTACAGCCAGGTCCATACTTATTTAGACAGTGACATGTTTTATGTGATTTTGCCACTATACACCATCACAGTGGGTTTGAAATTAGGCAAGCAAGATGTGATTGAAGTGGAGACCCTAACTCAAATCCTTAGCATTTTGTAAAGGATGCAACTGAATGCTTAGCAAAGCATTGCTAGTTCGTCTGATTACTTTACATGTACATTAAATGTCACACAACAGACTGTATAAGACTGTAGAAAGGACATTTCTCATAATCACACACTCTGGTGCTCAGGGTATTTCTTACTCACCGGTGTATTGTATTATTTTATTTTATTTTATTTTTTTTAAGACTTTTTAATATTTTTAAGACTTCTTCATATCACCAAAATGAGGATGGTCTCCCTCTTTGAGTCTGGTTCCTATCAAGGTTTCTAATACAATCTAAGATTGCCACAGATTTGCTCATCAAGGATTAATACACATAATTCACTTATATTGAAACTTTTTGTCCTATAAAGCTGCTTTGAGACAATGACCATTGTGAAAAACGCTATAGAAATAAATAAGAATTGAAACTTGAACATATAAATGCAGATATTTTATAGTTAATGCAATACTTTTTCAACTCCTTGAAAAAAAGCTAAGTCTACACGTCATTCACATCTTGATCGCTTCACTTCGAACCTATTTTGTGGCTATACAGAGGCACAATTACGAAAAATGGCCTGAATAAATATGTGAGAAACCAGTGATGCCACATGCAAATGGACACAGTAACACAGTGATGTCTACAAGGGGACTATAGACTTTTCAAATAATCCCTGCGCTGGTGACTCATAAGGACAAAATCTCTTCAAAATTTCCTCTATTTCATTAAATTCCATACTACACCTCTTCCGACACCACAAGGTTTAGGTGCCTCCCTGAACCCAGGCACATACCAAATGCCACCTGCTTTCGCATCGACTCGCACACACAGGCAATTCAAGTTCATCAGGCTTATAAGTTTTTAAGTGTTTTGGGTAAGATCACACACATCTTTACAGCATACATTGCATTGCTTTATATTCCAAGCCACTTGAACACCACAGAAACCACACACACACTGCTTTTATCCAAAAGAGACATAAAAACCCTTATCACAATTAAGCATCTGTAGAAAATGTACATCAGGAAAAAATATGCAAGGGGCCTTACCCTTACAGCAAGAGTGCTCTTAATTCATTCGTTTGTCTTTTTAAACTTGTCTATATATCTTATGTGTAAATATATATATATATATATATAACACACAGTACACACCAAAAGTTTGGACACACCTTCTCATTCAAAGAGTTTTCTTAATTTTCATGACTATGAAAATTGTAGAGTCACACTGAAGGCTGAGTGCTAGTACTGTAGTTAAAACTATGAATTAACACATGGAATTATATACATAACAAAAAAGTGTGAAACAACTGAAAATATGTCATATTGTAGGTTCTTCAAAGTAGCCACCTTTTGCTTAGATTACTGCTTTGCACACTCTTGGCATTCTCTTGATGCCTACTTTGAAAAACCTACAATATGACATGATGTCCAAACTTTTGGTCTGTACTGTATATATAATATAAATAATATGTATACAGTACAGACCAAAAGTTTGGACACACCTTCTCATTTTAAGAGTTTTCTTTATTGTATATATGTGGAATTATATACATAACAAAAAAGTGTGAAACAACTGAAAA